>JAUZSU010134667.1:0-16224 GCA_034780255.1 Parotocinclus maculicauda
CTCTCAAGAAAACTTTTTTCACATGGTCATAATGGGGTATTTTGTGTAGAATTTTAAGGAAAGAGATTAATTTAATAAAATTTGGAATAAGGCTGTAACGTAACAAAATGTGGAAAAAGTGAAGCACTGTGAATACTTTCCTGATGCACTGTATGCTTATAAACTGCTCACAAAAATTTGGGATATTTCATTATAATTTTTAAGGGCAAGTAATTGTTCGATGATTGATTTGCAATACTTGTTTCCATGCTCAAGTTGGATGCCATCATCAAGTACTCTATACTCACTCTGAAAATTCTCGATAAAGAGGACTCACAGGCACTTTCTTTACTTAAGCACATAGTATAGTTGCCTGGTAACACCTAAGATTCATAGTTATCACCTACAATCATGGTTATTAAGACCAGATGAGTTATGGGTTAAAAGCCTTGTCTAAATGCCTGCATTGAAAGCTTGGCAAAGCCATGACTGGAATTGACAGTCTTGCAGGAGTCCAGAGCCTTAGCCACTGAGCTACCACTGACCATCTGTCATAGACACAGTAGATTGAGATTAGGTTAAGATATGCTATATTTCTTTGATGAAGCATTGCTGGAACTAAGTTGGCATGGAAGAAGAGAGATTAAGCTTTTTTACTGCCAAAGTCATGATTTATGGCCTGCACAAAAAATTGAAAGACATTTAATGTAATGATTTTAATGCATGTTAAATCTATGCAACTTTTTTTCCTATAGTTAAAAAAACATCACTCCAATCATAGAGAAAACCGTGCACAATTGGTCTGGATTTACAAAAAAACCCAGCATTGTCCTAAACAACGCAATGCTTCAGTGGACTAACATTTAATCACCATAGACAGTCAAGCACTCTCTACTGATGGCCTATCTGAGTGGAGTTTCAGGACAACAGCAAAGTGCAGGTCCAGCATTTGTGCTTGTGTCTAGGTGAAGCGTGAGCAGGCAGAGAGCACCACTGGGAGAGAGTCTGCACACTAAAAATTAATGAACTCTGAACTCCTTGCTGCGCTGCTTCAACAAATTGCATTGCCTCACAACTTGGGGCCATGCTGGGTGGTTTGATGCCTTCCCCGCTGTCCATCTTTCTGCTGAGCCCATTTTCATTTAAACCTAATTAAGAGCCTGAAATGAACATTATGCATTAGCTGAAGTGTGGGAATCTGTCAACTATCCTTAGATCGGGTCCTGGGGAAAAAAAAAAAATAGTGAAGCGAGAAGAGAGGAGGTTGTAAGAATTAATTATAAGACATTAGCATACAAGTAATCTCATTGCAAATGTTGAGTTAATGGAAGAATTAGTTCCATCGTGTGTTAAATAGAAAGAGCTGATCTAGTAGGGTTTCTCCAATTTATTACACAAAGGTCAGTTCAGAATATGGCAGGGCCGAGCTGTTCGTACAAGGTTTCAGATATATAAGGTCTCTTTTACCAGACCCTGGAACACGTTCATTTCAAACTAAAACAAGGCTTTATTTAGGAAAAACGCTTGGACATATTAGCCTGACACAGTTTTTCCATACAGTATCCCATATCAGACTAATTTAATTAAGATTACTATCAGAGCTTATTGGAATGCTGCATTATCTACAAGCAATATCAACCCCAGAAGCACTGTTATCAAACATAATGAACGTGCTTCCGATTACACGTTAGCAACTTCACCTAATTAGTCTACTTGCATGTTGTGGTTTTGTTTCTCATTTCTCAAGGCTCTAACTGCAGATGCAACATTATCAGCGTGCAGCAGCAGACTGCAGGTGAAGCAGCCCTAGCTCTTATCACTCTTAGCCACTTATCTCAGGTCATTTCAGCACCTTTGGAAGTTCTGGGCTGATTCTGCTGCCTGTAATAGAGCTCAAATGCAAAATCATGCATTTGTATAGGCCTTGACCCACACTTTCACACTAGAAATTATCTACAGGCCTGGACCTGGACCTGTTCCATTGTTGAAATGTATCTGGAGGAAGAAAAAAAAACTGTTGCGCCTAACCTTCCCAACTTGATCCATATCCTCTGCCAAAGAAAGTGGGAAAAAAATTTAATCTGGTTTGAAATATTTTGTCCTGTATTGCATTAGGCAGGCTGAAATTAATCTACCATTACGGAGAAAATTTAAGACTCTAAAGCTTTGAGGGTGGCGGTAATAAAACAGTTTAACTGCTCTACTGAAAACATGATTGGTTGAAGGCAGCCACAGAGCATTTTATCATGTGCTAAAGAGGAGACATGGAGGAGAGAATGAGGAAATAGAAAGGTACAGAAGAGTTCAGAGTGTGTTCAGCCTACTCATAATTAAACAACACATAAACATGACAAACCACTAACTGAGTGATCCTGTACACAGATGGCAGTGCTATTAACAATGAATGCACACTCTGATCTGTATGTGTATATATATGTGTATAAACACACACACACACACACGTTTGAAAATGCTTGTTCTTCTACATTTTCTCTTTTGATCCACACTTAGCACCAAAGCTGAACTTTTAATTATCATATAAATTATTATATACATTAGTTCATTAATTTATTTAGTGACTACTTATCCAGGGTCAAGATTATGGTAAGTATATAGCATATTCCAAAATCAAACGCAAAGGTAGAAAAAGACACTGAACAAGTCTGACAGCCACATCCATAAGCGATTTACAGTAGCCAATCTATTTCACTTACAGCCTTCATTTCAGTGGGTTACAGGAATCCAGAACACTGCCAAATCTAGTCATCCAAATGTAACTCTTTCTGGTAACTGGTTTTGGGTAACAATAATAGAAGAGTTAATTCAACGATTATCCATGGACAAACCTTGTTCTTGGATATTCTATACTTTACACACAATCAGTCATGCCAGCATAATATAGTGTCTCATTTATCACACCACACACATGGTTTTCACTGTCTCAAAGCTGTTTCATTTAGGACTAAATGCTACACTATAAAATAAACAACCAGTGCCTTATAACAACCATACTTCAAAACACAGAATAGAATAGTGGAGGCTATATTTATAGGCACAAAACCATTCAAATATAATTAATTTCCATTATTTTCCATATTGCCATTTGTTATATTTGGTTATGGTTTTAAAGTACCACCTGTTATAGCAGAAACTTGGATAATGGGAGTTCAGATAGTGGGGGTTGACTGAGAAAAAAACAGATGGACATGGGGAAACACCATTTGCCAAATTAAAGACATTTCTGTGAAGAGGGTGGTGATTTATTTATCACTATTTTTCTGTTGATACCAACACCATTCACTGTATCCCTAAATGTCAGGCGATACACTTTCAACACTAGCAATCTAAATACTGCTTAAACAAGTATTGAATCGACCCAACCTTTATATTTCAAGCCCAAGCTTGAAGCCCAAGAATTACACCCAGGTCTACAGCAGCTGATTTTATGCAAGTTATACCAACAAAATGAAATGAATAAAATTAACAAGCAAATTATTTATATATTGAAATGATTGAGAACTGTGTTGACAAGTGTGATCCTTGTCCTACAGTTGTTCATTGCTGTGTATGAGCTCTTGTTTCCTCTGGCATACAGAACCAAATGAGCCTCTAAATGGGCAAATGTGAAATTAAGTCCCTCTGCTAAAGGTGGTGCCCAATAGCACCCAGAGGGACGCTACTTCTCTTGACATTATGTTCCCATAGGTACCCAGTGACATTAAAATTCACTCAAGGATGATAACATTATTGATGGCCATTTATCCCGCCAGTCTTCTGAAACATTGCCTGACAGCATAGTGAAACAGATTTTCACCAGAGTAACAGGCAGTACTGGAAAATAGCATGACCCTATGTAGCATTCACAATATTACAGAATGCATAGAAAAATAAGTGTGTTCTTTTAATTCATTAACATGCATTTCAAAATAAAGATTCTTAAAAGTGTCCTGGTTTCCTACCGAGTCGGCTACTCTAAATTTAACTTCAGGTGTGTTTATATAACCCTTATCTCGAGTGTGTCTCTCAGGTTTATCATGGGTACTTTTATTCCCAGTCTTGCTAGAATTATCCCCATAAAGTAAAGAAATGCTGCACAGTTATTCTGTAGCAAACTGTTCATACAGCACCAATGTGACACTTGTACTGTGGATGAGACACATCTGATTAGGCCAATCGTCAGCATGGCAGATTCTTTCAGACATGGTGTAAAGCCCTACAGCAGTGTCTGCGCTCTCCTTAAGGTGTCAGATAGCTAACTAACACAGAGTCGTACAGCTACCCGAAGGCTAACAAGGCCGATGTTGGTGCTCTGCTGTTACCTCACAGTGGTGACTCAGGCTGCAGGGTAATTCAGGTTTGGTGAGAAACAGGGTCAACCTATCCACATGCTCTCATACATACACATGCTCGGTGCTTTCTCATTAGAGTTGGGAAGAAAATATGCATGTCAGCAAACAGGCTGGGAGCAGAAGAGAGGTGTGAGAGTGGGGCAACCCATTTCATTTCTCAGCTGACTTTGCAGAGTAATGAGGCGAATACAAAGTGGCTTAGGCTCCACCGGAGGTGTTTTCCATGTAGCGTTTGGTTAATTGCACTTCAGAAAAATCAAGCTACATCTCTGAACAAAGCCTGTCCAGGTAAACAGAGCTTTAGAAATGCTTTAACTGTAACAGGGTTAGCCTATACACCCTGTGCATCATGTAGTTGGTGATTTCTGTGATGTGGAATATGCTTGTGCCCCACGTTGTGGGGATAAAAAAGCAACTGTGTTCTGGTGTTTATTTAGAATCAACAACTTAACAAGTAATTTGACTCTTTTCTCTTATCTATGTAATATCCTCTCACAGGCAGCACACATTTAAGCAGGCACCACAAAAATGGAAAACACATGACTGAAAATACATTTACTTAATCTGATCTTTATTCACATGTGTACATTTGAATTTGAATCGAATTGAGTCTTTGTTGCAATCAAGCTGTACTAACACCACTTGGACGAACAAACTGGGTGTTTTGGTCCATACAAAGAAACAGGTGACTTGATGAAACATATAAAAGGTTAAATAAATCTGGTTTGACCAAACTGAACATATTCACACAGTCTGTGAAAGGCTTCCTTATTGATCTCCTTGAACTCTTATGAATCTATAGCATGTCTATGTGCATGTGCAAGTTACATAATTTGTGTATAAGAAGGGCTTGTCAGGTAAAGTATGGTAAACAGGAAACAAAACTCCTCTTTAAGATGCACACTCTTCATTTACTGATTGGCGAGAACACATAATTACAGATCGCACCAGCTTCCTGTCCACCAATTAACATTAAATTAAATATGCATTAGTCTTAAATATTCATTCACCATTTTGCACTCTCTCCATCTCCATCGGTGAAGATTATATGAGGAGAGATCTATCTAAGAATCAAGTTAAAAACATAAGAAAAACAATGCAAGGCTCATGCACATGTTTTTCAAATGATTTGAGAGAGAGGCAGTTTTCAAAGAAGCATTTGGCCTGGGTGTGTATGTGTGTGTGTGTGTGTGCGTGTGTGTGTGTGTGTGTGTGTTGGGGGCGGGGGCTGGGGTTAGCAGACTGGGCTAAAGTGACAGAGCTCTATAAAATGGTTTGTAATTGTGGTGATCTTGTGTTCTGGAAGCAGATAAAAAGTGTTCCTGTTTCATAGAGGCTTGACTTAATGGAAAGGCTGCAGTGTTGTTGGATATGGACCTAAATTGAGCAATTATTTGATGGTGAGAAAGAAAAGACATCAAGCTTCTATCTGATTCATGAGGACATCCAGTATTGGTGCAAACTGATAAAGAGCAGAGACTGCAGTCACCAACCACAAACTGTTTTTTTGTTTCTTCAGTTTCACTTGCTTAAATGGCTGCACTTGCATCTCGCACCAAGGTTTTTGAACTGTAGATGAGATAAACAATACAATAAGCATCTTAAGCAAGCACTTTCAGAAGTGTATTTTTACAGGAGTAATGCAGAGCGTCTCTCAAGCTCCCGTTCTGACTAAACCGATCAGTGATATCGTTTGAAGAAAACAAATTTTGGTTTTTTTAATTTGCAGACTTGCCTTGTTTGTGCAAAGTCCAACAAGTGCAGTTTATACCAGATTTACATTTAAAAGGCGCCCCATGCGCAGTGAAAAATACGTGTTGATTTGGAGGAATATCAGCTGTGAAATCGATTGAGGCTGCCTGCTGCTCCCGAGCAGACAGGCTGCGGCCAGGCTCGGCCTTCCAGCTGCAGCTATAGGCTACTTCAAAAGGCAATTAGTCCGATTTCACATTCCCTGGTAGCTGAATAATTTCGTATAATTTTCAGGAGCGTTGGATTGAGGCCAAGTTTGCTGGAAAGAGTCCCTTTCCCCTCCTTTCTCTCCTCCCCTCTTGAGTCCTCCCTATTCTCTCCTCTGCCCCCTGTTTTCCCCCATTGCCTCCCCTCTCTTCCCTCTCATAATAATTTAAAAATTCTGTTGAAACATGGCTGTCCTAATTACACGGGCATCAGTGCGTGCTGTCGCCTTTCCCCTACCTCGCTCCCTCTGGGCCCAAGTCACCTGTTGTCCCAAACCAGACATACACATGCACAAACACACATGTGCAGTATGTCTTACTAATTTCATCTTAGTACACTGCTGTCAGACATCTCCCTTGACTGGTTGCTTTTAATCGATTATCTGAACATCTATATAACATATCAGCAGCTGCCAGGCAGAGAGGATTCAGCACGGAGACAGTTTAATTACTGTACCTGTGTACCAGCACAACAAAACAGCCATTGCATCCCCACTTCAGTCTTTCTGCCCTGCAGACAGTGCAGCTTTCCGCAGCAAACGCCATCATCCACCACAGCCATAGTATTACAAGCGAGCAAGACCCGCAAAGAAAAAGAAATCGGATCACAAATTATGCAAATGCACAAAGTACTTATTTTGTGTGGGTTTGTTTACAGAAATTTGACCGTGAGATCTATGCTCAACTGCAGTAATGAAATCCTTTTCTCAGGCACATATTTAGCATTCTCATTTAATCACTGCTATTAAGCCGCACTGCTAGAGCAGAGTAAGATGCAAATTTGCTGAACAACAACTCTGCTACTCAGAAAGGTGGTTTTGGATTTACGCTAAATAAGTTAAATGGATTTAAGCTAAATAAATAAGTATTCATTAGAAACAGACAAAAACGTGCTAGTGGAATACAATACTAAATATGTGCTCGTTCAAGATCAAACATGACCAGGTGAGCACAGCTTGTATGTGTGCATGCCCATGCATTTTTGAGTGTTCTCCCGCCTATAACTAGGCTCTTGTGGCAAATATTTTACTTTGGCTATATCCCAATAGCATAAATAATCACAAACAAAAAGCTTGAATCATTATAGGGGACTACCGAGGATTGATAAGCATACAGGCTAGGACAGGGCTGGAGGAGAAAGAGAACAGACAGTCCACTTTAGAAAGTGTCTACCGAATTGATTTAACAAGTTTAATGTGTGCATCAATGTGAGACTATTACTGATCGTAAGCCTCAGTGATGCTATTTGTTCGACTGGCAAAATACTGCTCTTTAGAACGAGTGCATTAAGTCTAAAATTGCAGAGAAAACCCTATTACAACTTTATTGCTGGTAAATTGGAACCAAACGTTGTCTGTATTTCAATTATTCTGAGTTACCCGAGAAATAAATCGGTTTTGTATAGGCCCAATCGCAGAGACAGTGATGAGAAACGCTTATTACACCCTGACAACCTGAGGCTGTTCTTTTGTTTTTCCCCTCAGCAATTTTCAAGAAATTGTCAATTAAGGACTTTCTTTCTCCTCCCCTATTGGGTACATTGGTCCATGCCATAGACATCGTCATGCATTTGTTTGGCTGGACACCATTCTCCATACTTGCTTGGATTTAAAATTTTAATTACAGTCCTCCTATATCAGCGTGTCAACAAAAAGTCAACCAGTAAGACAAGCAGGATAATCATTACACAGCTCATCTCCTGCCAGCAGAGTGAGCTCTCCCTGCTCTACCTGTGCTGAGGCGCTGTGCCCTGCAACTCCTACTCACTGTACTTAAAGTATATTTATGCGACTGCACTACAAACCCATACTTTCATGTTATTCAAAAGTTATGGAAAAGGTTTCTTATTTCATGACTTCTGATCAAGTTTTAAATCATATCTAATCAAGGTATTGGCGCTATAGATTTGAGCTGTTTAGAGGTGAACTGTAACGTTAGCCTCTTGTCGAAGACAAGCATCTTGTCTAAGCATGCACAGTTAAACACAGTCAGGCTTGACTTTGTGTCCATTCAAAGTGTGGATAAAAATGAATGCTCACGATAGTTATGTTTCACAACTGCTTAAAATCCCTGGTAGCCTCCTGCCAAACCTTCTGCAGTGAATCATTTCTCCTGGAGCTTTGTTTTCTCTAGGATTTGCTGATGTGACTATTAACAACCACAGTTAAAAGGCATGGGGGGATCAAGCGTGCCCCTTGTCAAAGTTTATTCCTTATGCATCTTTGCAACTACTATTTGTGGCTTCTCATTTAGGGTCTAGATTCCACTATTCTAAAACTGGTTGCAAGATATAATACTAAAAGTGCTAAATGATAAAAAACAAATGGGTTTGCCACAACTTAGTTAGTTTGTCTACCATCAAGGAGCTCCAATGCGGTGTATATTTCTGGTGTTTTCTTCTTGATTAAGCAAATCCTGTACTAGCATTTAATGATGGTGTCCAGAGAGAGCCTATGTTATGAGTAAATACTACTACTATGCTGAAGAGCAGATCTGAGATATGAAGCATCAAAGGCAGTGAGCATCTTCACTTATTAACTATTAAAGATCTAAAACTTTTCACTCAATAATTCTTCAGTAAGGCTTATTAGTGATAAGGGCTGGTAGCGCGTCCAAAACTGTGAGCAAAGCATGAATACACACTGGACGTTGTGTCATCCATCACCCCTCGACAGTATGCGATCTCCTACATCCATCACACAGAATCACATAGCCACTCATTCAAATTCATGTACACCTGGAGGCAGTTTAGAGTAACTTCAGAATAATATTTACACTATTTTGGGACACAAAAGAAAAACACTTTCAAAGGAAGTATCACATCGACAACCCCAAATCATAAAAGGTTGGGACAGCATGGAAAATAAAAGAATAGCGTTTCTCACATTTGCTTTGACATTTATTGGTCAAATCAATTTCATTTGTTAACAAACTTCCATTCCTGCATTTCAGGCCTCAAACATTACATAAATGCCTGTATATTAACAAATGTAATGAAGTTGATTAGACAAAACATGAAATATTTTGGATTCAATATTTTGGAGTCTGCGATGAAGTAAAAGGCATTTGTTTTATTGGCTATAGCAGATGAAAAGCAAAGTTGGTTCTTATAATTGATATATTTGTTGTTTGAGAAATAGGCCTGATTGTCTTTGAAAAGGATTAAATTATAATTACCAGACAAGGGCCATACCTCTGGGTGACAGCATCTGAAAGGACAAGCTTTGTGGGGTGCTTCTGGTCAGCATTAGAAGGTACATAACAAAAGTGTTCAGAAGCAGGGGCAAACCACAATCTGGCGAAAGTTTTTGGCTGCCCACAAGGCTCATCAGTGTGAAAGGTAATCTAAGACTAAACCAACTGCCCTAAACAGACAAAAGACCTACAGTGGCACAAGTCACTGAAATGTTAATGTTGGTTATGGAAGTAGTATGTATTGCATTGCATCCTAATGAGTATGGGGTTATACAGAGTGCTAACCACGAATAAGGGTCAAAAACGAACCTTTTAGCTATGCCTGAAGGTTGTCTGGTTGCCTGAGTACCATTTTCTTTGCTTGTTTATTAATAATTTGATGGTTTTAGGTAGGCATTACACATTACATGGAAGTCCACATGCATATCTGGACTAAGGATATCCTACCAAATCCCTAACCAGAGCATCACACTCCTTCGACTGGTTCATCTTCTTCTCACAGTGCATTCTGGTGCCGTTACTAAACACAGGTAATGCACATGTACCCGGCCATTCATGTAAAGGATAAAAAATGGCTCTTCAGACCCTGACCAATAAACCAAATGCGGTGGACATATGTGCTGTACACAGAGTTGAGGAGCCACGTGACTCAAAAATGTATAGACTGACAGCAGGTGCTATTGACTGAAGAGGTAAAATTTGTCATTTTTGGCTATAACAAAAGGCAGATTGTCAGCTTAAGGGTTGGAGAGTGCTACACGAATCAGTGTCTGTATTCAAATATGAAGCATGGTGGAGGGTCCTTGCAGATTTAGAGCTGGAGATTTGGTCATAATTAATGACCTCTCACTACTGAGTATAGGCAGATTCTTATATATCATGCAGTTCCAACAACAAGGCCTCAAATTAATTCTCCAGCATGAAAATGACACCAAACACATAGCCAAAGTCATAAAAAATTATATGCAGCAAAATTAAGAACAAGGAGTCCTAAAGCAGATGGTATGGACCCAACAGAGCCCTGATCTGAACACCATCTTGACAGTCTGGGATTACATGAAGAGACAGAAGCAAATGAGAAAACCAAAGTCTTTAGAAGAACTGTGTTACAGGGCACATTATAATGCTGAAAGAGGTCACTGCCATTGGAGAATAGGTTACTTTGAAGAGGTGGTCTGCAAAAAAAATAGGTAGGTGGTACTTGTTGAAGTAACATCCACATGAATGCCTGAACCCAAGGATTCCCAGCAAAACATTGCCCAGAGCACAGTGGAAATGTGAGTGAGTTTAATCCTAAAACATAAATTTGTATCAATTTTATATAAAACGATGCATCAATTCCATGCATTTAAAGGAACACGCTGGCACAATTACGATCTTTTCTAGTCCTTGTGGGATTTGCAAAAGACGCAGTCACATTAAGCAAATGGAACAAGAGAGGCACATTACACACAGCCTGGAGATAAAGCTGCCTCATAACCAAGCAATACAAATTCCAACAAACCAGTACAGAACACAATGAAAAAAAGCAAAAAACAAATGCACTGCAGAGTTTAATTAAAGGCTTTGCATAGTTAGAATACTAGAGAAAAAGAGAGAGTTCAAAATCTAAACCATGCCTTGATGTTGATATCACTTAATGGCATCAGAGCTTCTCACAGCTCAGCCTGATTCAGCTGCCACGAAACACAGACAACACAGGAAACACTGATCTGCTCTTCGTTAAGGCAAACGACACTCTCAGCCCCCTCACACCCTCTCCATTCCTCTGTGCTTCTTCTCTCTCAGCTCTTGTCTTACAATTAAAGCTATCTCTGCTGAGATGGATCTTCATACAGAGAAGAGGCGAAAACAAATCAGAGCGGAAGAGAGAGGCGTTATTAATCAGGGGAACATGCTCTCGCTGACCTGCTCAAAACAATGGCAACGTATGCCAGAGGATTTATCCTGGCTCGCCTTGGAATAAAAAGCTTCCCTTTGCTGTAATTGGCTTGGCAGCTTAGGAACTAACAGTAAAAGGCAGAATCTGTATTACTGCTGACATTTCTGACACTACTGTCCTCAGGGACTATGTGCTGTACATGCTAGTGCAACAGTTACTGCTGTGCCTTCTGTATGAAAGTAAAGGTAAGACACTTACACTCACATGGTGAAGCTCTAAGCATCTACACTGAATACTGTGCACAACCATGTAGCCAAACTAAAGACAAAAGTAGTACCTATATATTATATTATATTATATTATACTATATTATACTATAATATATTATAATATATTATATTGTATTATACTTCATATGCTATCATCATGCTTGCTCTTTGTGGCTTTAACCAGTGTCCACCACAAAGCAGGTATGCACTTTTACAATATCGACACAGCAGCTTATTTAATAGGTCATTTCTAAATACGAAAGATCGAAAAGTAATTTCATTTCAATATACTGACTTTTATGGCTTCCTATTCTAACTTTCATAGCAAATATAAAATTTCTGCTATAGGACTGGACTAACACTATAACTGTACAGTACCACAGTGGATTCCTAATCGCAAATGAAGACATTTTCTCTGAGGTTCTGTCCTGTCCAGCTGAGATTTTCAGGGCAAGGCATGGAGTGACAAGATAAAATGTGTTATTTCTAATTAATTTAACCAAGCAACAATTCTATCAAACAGAGGCACCAATGTAACTTAGGACTTCAAACACAGACTTCTATCAAGACTCGATGAATGCTCAGAGCTTCTGCCACTAAAAACAATAAATTTCATGCATTATTCATGATTCTATATACATTCTCATTAGCATCAGCCACCATGTGAAGGCAGATATCATGATTGAGGTGTGTGGAGGGGAGGAAAGCTGAGGTGCTCTTGTGGGCCTTGGGATATTTGCTGATTGACTGGGCACTCATCCCAGCACTACTGACAACCAGTCTTCGAAAGCTACAGTACTAGCGATTTCTGCACACCTTATTGGTAATAATACCAGCTCAACATCGTAGCATCATTGGACAAAGAAAAAATGTGTTTCCAGGACCACGAGTGGACTGTAGAAATTCTCAAGCTTTAAAGCATGAGCACAGGTCACGAGGCAAAATCTCACCTTGCTTTAATGGCCTGACTCTACTTGCCCCAATGTCAAAATAATCAGTACCTCAACAGGCGAGTAATGTAGAGAGGAGTGAGAAAAATCTCCCGCTCCCGCCGCCATAATCACACCAGCTTATTATAGATATTAGAGAATAAAACGGGTGACCGAAAACTGTTAGTCATGCGTTGAGATGGCAAGCGCTAAATGCTTCACGCATGAATCGCTCACTGTTTAAGCATGTGCAGGCGTCTCTCGACCCCACCTCTCAACTCTGCTTCTCTCGCCCCACTACCGGTCCATCGCTAAATGCTAAAAATCCATTGGTTTCGATATGAAGCCCTTTTGTGACAGCAAGTGAACTGGCTGATTAAGCTGAGCGGGGGCTACCGAGGGGAATGAAATGGTGTGATTAAATTGGATGATTAGGGGAGTCATTTGTGTCCTTCGAGGAGGAAGAGCAGTGGCAAACATGGATGGTAGCAGAGGCCTCGGTGACCTTCCTCTGAAGTCTTAACAGCTCCTGGACTTTGGTGAGTCGTCACACGACATGATGCAGGGAGCAAGATGGCAGTGTGTGTTTTATTTCCACCAGAAGATTCAGTGTGAAGAGCTTTAAAGGTCATAGTAGTTTAGTCATAGTTTCTTTCTTTCTTAATCAAATCCTTAACCTAATCTGCATACCTCTGTTTCAGTATGTTTCAGTTACAATATATGCTTAAAATTACACAAGACTTTCTTTATAGCACTCACTTACCCTCACTTAGGAATTAAAATTAATTTGTAGTTTCATTATATGTCATGCATGTCATAATACAAAACCTTTTATCACACAATCATAACCTGTGAAATCAACTAGCTTTTTAGTAACAAACCACTGCAACATTTATTGCAATATTACTGTGTTTTCACAAAATAAGTATATTGCAAAACAAAAGATCTTGATGGGGAAACTACTCTACTCACAAAAATTTCAAATTTCAAAATGCTCCCAAAAATTAATTAAAAAATCTCCCATAATTAAATATCCCCTAATTTTTGTGAGAAGTGTAGTAAGAAAATTTACAGAACTAAGCTTGTCATGCTTTTTAAGATAAATCAGAAAAAAAAATACAATATTTGTAGTCACATGTTTCTGTTTTTCATGTACAGGCATATTTTCAATCAGCAATCTACATATAATATGTTAGGGTTTTCTCTGAGACACAAAATCAAAAAGCCATTATGTGTGCATATATAATGCTCGCTATAGGGTTTGGGAAATTATTTTGCAATGTAACAGAAAAGTACGGAATTGCCAAAATCTTGTGTAAAATGTAAAGCTACAAATATCCTTTAAACATAAAATGTTATCCAAAATGGTGACACTACTTCACCTTATTCTGGAAATGCTGTGTCATGCCGTGACCAAATCAATCGCAAAAGCAAACAGGAGCTGTGACATTTTAAAAGCTGGATATCAAAACATCTAAGGAACATTATTCACATTTTGATCCATGCCTTGTTATAAAGTTCCAAGACAACTTGGTTTAATTATAAATTGTATTACAGCTGCTTAAGTCAAGCCAATTAAATTTGATTGGATACTGGTTTTATTCAAGGAGCTCTTTTCATGTCATTCTAATTTACTGTCAAAGCAGCCAGAATATTGGAAACTAAATTATTTACTGCAGCCCATAAGCCAATAATGCTCCATTTGTCTCCTACTGAGAGGGACTAGGCTAACAAGATTATTAAGGACATTACTTGTAATAGTGGATGCCCTTCACTTTATTTCAGACTCATACTGTGCTTTCAGATGGAGAGCTTCAAAAATGTGCCACTCTATTCTGTGAGCAGACTGTCAGACGGACAAGAGTACTGAGATAAACAGTACGCCTTTCTGTTACTGTGAGAACTTCATTTTACTGTGTCTTAATAATTGACACCTACATCTACAACTAACCCTGGCCTTAATCTCACTAAGATAATTCATCCTTAGAATAATGTATAAACATGACCACCACCACACACACAGAGACACAAGTATGACACAACTTAAACACAACTCACAACACAATGTATGCAATTATCATAAAAGTATATTAAATATACATTATTTTTTATCACCATCAGAAGCAATACTAACAGAGCAGCATATATTCTTCTGTTCCATTTTAAATTAAAGTTTGGTGTTTGTCTACAAACTCTACAAGTATTTCAACTATTTTGTTTGAGAGGTAGGTTCTCTATAGTACAGTTTCTGGTAAATGTTCAGTAATTTGTAATACTTTGTAAAGATTTTATCATCAGCTGAGTACAGGTTCAGGAAGACAGCTGAAATAAAGCTTCCATATTCATTTCATCTGTCTCACTGATTTATTTCTCCATTATCGGCCCATTTGCAAGAGGACTAATTACCAGGCCAGTCTACAGGAGGTATAGTGCTGACATCCATATAGCATGTCTACCAGGTCAATGAGAATAAAAGCAGTTGGCTATATATCAACACAGAGCGTTTCGATTGGTGAGAAACAATGATCATATTCTTCAGCTGTCAAAAGGTCTGCACTGTTTTTGCTGAGAAAATGTGGGCCTTCCTGGAGGTAAACACACACACACACAAAGAGGAGCACACACACATGCAAACACGCTCTGGCGCGCACAAACACTCCGCTAGAACCACAAACACACTCACAAACAAGGCTATTGGGAAAGTGAAGGCACCCTGGAGGGCCGTCTCACTGCCAACCTTGGCTTTGTTGTCTCCATTCAAAAGAGAAATAGGCCATTAAAAGCATAGTTGCACACAAGTGCTATATCCAGTCAGCTCACGATTAAGGCTCACCCAGCTAGCTGGCTTTGCATGACCCAATGAAAATCTCGCATGATGAAACGTCTAATTTAATAAGGAAATTACAGGCCTTTCCTTCTGTACCTCAGTGAGTACATCCTCATTCAGCTCATTCAAAAGGCAAGCTATTCACGAGTAAAGTGTGTACACTGTTCACTGTTATTACAACACATTGTTAGACAACAATGGGTCCTCGAGCTGTTTCTGCAGGTTGAGAAAACAGAGAAGGTGTACGATTAATTGTTTCCATGGCAATTACTACTTTCTTTGTTGTGCATTCTGAAATAAAGAAAATAAGACAAACATGCTCACAGCCTCCTTGCTGCCAAAAGCAATTTCCTTTTCTAAATTTAGTTATGCAAAGCCTATGGGCATCATCAGCATTTAGTAATTAGTTTTATAATTACTGCTGTTTTGCTCACTGTCATTCAATTTTTCTTACAGGACAACTGGGGACTGAAACATCTCACACTCACAGCTGGGCAATATACCATCCATTTATACAGTGAGACATATCAGAGAGCTTGTTTCACTTAATTTATTTTAATATTTATTTTAACTGACATTTCTGTTTGTGTGGCACAAACATTTAAACTTGCTATTTTTTAGGTTCAAGGTAAACAAAAGGGTTCTTTACGCTTTCTGCACGCCTATTGTGATGCAAACACTGTTAATTCCCTCATTACCATTAACAATGAGTTCGGCACAGTGGTCACATGAAGAGATCACTTTAATCAATGCCCTGTTCAGTGCCAACCTGATTCACTAAAGGCCCCTCTTCAGAGAAACAATCCAAGACTGAAGAGCGACTTGTCCGTCACATT
>JAUZSU010134678.1:0-16221 GCA_034780255.1 Parotocinclus maculicauda
AGTAGCGACTTGTGGCTACTTTTTTGTAGTAAATGGAAATGTTAGGCAAAGACCTGTAGGTGGCAGTAGAGAGCTGGGGAGAAACTCGGGAGCGTTGTAGTGATGCCAGAGACGAAGAGTTTCTTTGGTAACCACGAATATTAAATATTTCTTATTCGCTGTCACGTCCGATTAAGCAGAATTTTGGTCTAAATAAGCGAATAACATTACACATATATAATAGGACTTGATTCGGTACTTTTGGATTTGGTCCGAATAAGAAGCTGGTCCCATTAACCGGTGTTCCTATTAACCGGAATCGACTGTATATGGTTGGCATAGACCTGTAGCACACCCACTGAGGGATTGCCACACTCACCTTGTGACTAACAGACCCACCCACCAAAAAAATAAATAAAATAAACAAACATACAACCAAAACACACTAAAACAGTCTTGGGCACCTAGGGCTTCATATGACTCATACTAGTCAGTATATAAGCAGGAAGGTAACATGGCTGGTGCCACTCCTTTGTGGACATTTACTAACCACTTGATCTGTTTTATGATTAGTTGTCTCCTGGGGAACACTGTGCTCATGGGGAAGGTATATGTCATGACATGACACTTGGACCCTCCAAGTTGCTCTGCATCTTTTGGAACTGACCTTTCACACTCCTTCCTCACTGTCGAGTCACTCACCTTTAGCATGCCAATCATAAACACGTTACTTGTGTTTGTTTGTACCTCGCTGACACCCCCTGACCGGCTGGTTCACAGCAGTCTGACAGGAATGGAGGTCCTGCATGTGCTCTGTTATGGAGTCCCATATGCTACCAAACAGGGAATTAAGGCTTGAGTCTGTACACTAACATTAAGTCCAAACCTCCATCATGACTGCATCTCAAAATTGTGCCATTGGTCACTGCAGAGCACTTCAGGGATGTCAAATCTGCAAATGAAGCTTTCCAGAAGCCACTTAGCTATAGGAGAAGCACTCTGATCAAGGACTGTGTAGGGTTTAGGCCATTTGGTCAAATAGTCCAAAATGACAATCACATAGCAGTTGCACCAACCAGCCTGTGGAATTTGGCTATGCACATCTCTATGGCAATGCGAGACATCAACATATTTCAGGCCATGCCTGCATCATAGCAGTGGCCAAACAGCTCTACATTGTTCCTTCCAGTAGAACTGCTGCTGAATATGGCACAATGATCTGAAGACAACACGGTGTCCCTTCCCCACTGGACTCGGCCACCTGAAGCCTGTCACCACGTAGCTGGCAACCTGGTCTCATAAAGTAACAAGCCTACTAATTATGGATTATCTGTAAGAAGAGTGAATGTCATGCAAAATGTCAAGCCAGTTGTTTGGGTGAAAGTTAATCAGTAATGGGACAAAGGATAACCTTAACACTCAAATATGGTGGACAACATATCAAACACATTATGTAGACCCTTAGGTCAATTTTCTGACTTGACATAAAAGTCACTGCTTGAACATTAGAACGAATAATGAATAATGTAAAACAAGAGGAACACAATTCTAGTTCTAGTTTGATGTGTCACTCGTCATCATATTTGTAAACTGAAATATAATTCAAATTGTCATTTTGGTGACATGACCTAACATGACCTTCCAATTCTCCCAGAGCACATGTTTAATTTTGTATAACCAAATGAAAATCTGTTTACATTTATAAAGCTGATTAATTACTCAATGAGTCTCTATGTAAAGCTTGCAATATAGCTGCTAAACTGTCTGACTGTCTGTTGGCTACCCTTTCTTTTTACACAGCAACAGAAAGTCTATGATGTAAATACAGACCTTGCAGACACAGTATTAATTATTTGTGGTGGTTTTACTTAATCTTTTAATAAAAAATACTGAAATGATTCCTCTATCTATTAAACATTTTTATTTACCTGGTATAGTGTACAGTCAAACCAGTAGAAGCTCCTGACCAAAAATGTGAGTGACACAGACTCCTGAACCCTATTATCATCCCAGTTCATTTTGTAAGTAACTGGAATATATAATATACCAAAAATACCTACTGACTGTTGCTTGTGGGGCAGACCTAATTCTTTGCGTGAGGCATTGAGCCGTACCACATTCGACTGATGGATTTCCTTTGGAAACATGCAAGGCACTGTAAAACAGTGAAACAACATGCCTTAGAAATGTTATTCACATGTGACAATGGGTTAGATATACTTTTTATTAAGCAATATTGCATTAAGCAAGTGTAATAAATTGTATGTAACACTAAACTGCAAATTTTAAATGCATGCTACACAAGTACACAGTACGGTATTTTGGGTTGTTTTTTGTTTATACATCTTCATCAAATATAGGCACAGCAAAATCAAATTTCAACTTATTTTAAATTATGACTATACAGTCATTCTCCTATTCTCTCTTTATAGATATGCCATTCCAGGTAATGCATTCAAGTATATATTAAGGAATACAGTGCAATGTGTGTTGTGTGGATAATGGTGGCACAGTCCATAAGGTACGGGTTTAACAACCAGAAGTTCCAGAAAACAAGTCCCAGCACTTTTATGCTGCGAGTAGTGGGCCCTTGGTTAACCCATAACTGCTTGAGTGGCACACTGTGAGACTGTGTCAGTTGTAAGACACTCTGGATAAGAACATCTGCTATATTGCTATCTCGGCTCTTACATTCACTTTCTATACCCTCCTCGTCCAGTTCAGTTTCACAGAGGAGCTGAGGCCTAGCTGAGAGCACAGGGCAAAAGGAGGGAACAAGCATTAGGGATAGGGATAGGGAATTAGTTTATCATGGGGGAAAAAGCGCACATGCACACTTACATTGGGACAGTTTAAATGCTAACTAATCAAGACAAAGATGGACTGAAGGCTGAAACCAGAGTACCAAAGTCCATGCAGATACAGTACAGTATGTGGGCAGTGGCAGGGCTGAAACATAGCAAAGCACTGCACCGCCATGCCAATCTAAATGATTAACTGTAAAAGGGTAAATGTTGTTTAAATCCCTGTCTCATCCAATTCCCAGTGCTGCACTCAAGCCTCTGTGTGCCAGCTAAAGTGCAGCACTTGATGCCCCAAGTCAGATCTGATGGTGTTCGTTTGTATACAAATCACAGGCCATGCTGTAATGCTGTTTTTGCCAGGACAATGGGATCATTGTAAATGTGTATCTGGGTGGCACTACTGCACATGGCCCTGCGGTGCACTGAGACACGTTCAAACAGAAACATATGTATGTACTGTGTGTGCCTGAGCCAAAGGCTCAACACAATGCAACACGAAACAATGCATGCTTTAGAGAAGGTTAAAAGCCTCAATATGAATCTGGTTCTGTGCTATCCATCTATTGTGTCACGTAAATGGCTAAATGACAGATTGGCAAGGAAAGGAACAGGAGGCTTACGGCTCATAAAGAGACCCTGTTGATATTGCATCATGTAAGCAAAGCTGTGAAGACAAACATGCTAGACAACATTCTGATAAAAAGGAAACACATTTTATACTTAACAAACCTAACAACCAAAATAGTCACTTTTCTGTAGCACTGAGTGCTGTTTAGAGTGTAAACAGTATAAGACAGCTCTTAATGAACTAAAGAAAATTAAAATAATAATATTGTAGTAAACAATTATTTAATTTTCCAGAGTACACTAGGGGTTGCATAGACTAGTCGACTATTTAACTACAACATCCATTAGTCGCTATGGAATGTTGTAGTTGACTAGATCGAATGAGAAAAAAACAAGAACGCAGGAAGACAGTAAAGAAAACAGCTCTTTTTGAAACAATGTGCCATAAAATAACAGAATTATATCAATGAAAATACTTAAGTTGTCTTAACTATCTGTTATCTTTTTTTCCAAACCTGGTTATCTAATTATGCCGTTATCATCAAAGAAAACAAAAATCTGCAGGAAAATCTGCAGGAAGTTTTAATTGGATATGTTTACGCAGACGTTTGTCTCTGCAGAATGTTGATGAAAAAGAGGCATGCCCAGCAGCTGTTAGTTCTCTATTTATGCTGTGCAAATAAAAAAAGACCAGTTGTCAGGATTATAAGACAAGAGTTTATCCATAGCCCAGACATGTTTGAAGAGAATGCCAGTTAGACTTTTTTTCTGTTCTTCTGTAAGATGAAACTCTTCTGCTCAGTTTGACCAAGTTTGTGTTATATTTTTAGCTTTTGTTAACAGTATTGGGTAACAGCAAATCCTTGTACATTGCTAGCAACAAAATTCAGTTATTATACATTGTTGTGAAGTATACAAATCACATGTTCTAAAATTGAAAATAATACAATATTAACTGAATAATGGACACACTGAATATTATAACATGGTATAATATGAAAAGATAATGTTATAGGATTTATGCATTAATTTGTCCGATTTTCGCATTTAATGTGGACAATGTGAAAGAAAGGAAGAAAGAAAGTGTGCTGTGGCATGTTTGTGTGTGTGTGTGTGTGTGTGTGTGTGTATTTCTGGAATGTTGTTATATATAACATTAAATGTTACTGTCTTTATTAGAACATCATACAGGAAAAATGAAAATCTGTCTGGTGTGGTGGTCTGGTGAATGTATCAGACTGTGTTTGAATTTGCAGCTGCTCAATGTTAGCACTACACACTGACCCTCAGTGACTCAGACATTATTTCTGTCAATTAATTACAATGTCCCTGGACTCGTCTTCTGCATTAAAAAAGCAAGTGTTCTTTCTTTTCTTGCCCACAGTGCAATTCCTTTATAGGCTAAATGCTTACTTGGCCTGGGATAATGGAGCTTGATCCTGAATGTTAGAATGTGATGCATGGACAGGGATTTTCACTATGCTCATTATGAGGCTGAGCTTCTCCAGCTGCTTATACTCTTTACTGCTGACCTCTCTGTGAGTGTGTGTGTGTGTGTGTGTGGGTGTGTGTGTGTGTAGGGGTGTTACAGTACTTATTCAGTATTATGAAAGTATTAGTAGTGTAGCCTATTCTAAAGAATGTGTATTTCGGAAGCTATTTATTACAGTGATACGCTGGTCTTTTGTGAGGTCCGGCATTATTAGTGTTTTTGTACTGATAATGCAGTGGACTCTAAATTGTAGTGCGGTTGACCATCAGTAAAATAAAAATGGAAAAACAAACAAAAGAAACTTTACAGTTAATTTAATTTACAGATGGCTTACAACAAGCTGACAAGCAACATAAAAATAACTTTTATTGAAGTTTTTCTGAAAGTAACTATCCTGGCTAGAGTCAAACATGGAATTAAAACTTTGCATCACTGATCAAAAGCAAATAATACACAAATGTGATTATAGCACTATATTGTTTTTTTCTTAAATACAGTATTTTATAAGACTGGCATCATAATTCATAGCTTCATAATAATTATTTCTCCTCAGGTCTCCCCAATTACAGTTCTCATCTTTCAAATCACATCATTTAAGTAATAAAATGGTGAATGGTTCTGATATGTTCTATATTTTGGCATATCTCAATCTATAGTAACTTATCACTAATTAATTTTTCAAGATCAAGACCCTTTCCACTGATTATAGAAACTCATCATATCCTAAATATAATTACTTTCAGTAGTACTTAACCATTATAACCCTATGCAGAAAAGTGCTCTGGAATCAAGTTGTGGAAATTACATTTTGCTTTATTAGCACATCTTTTTAAGGACAATGCCTTAACAAATATAAAATACAATGGAATTTGTTATGTTTTTCCATCTGCTAACATTCTTGTCATACAGAGTATCTTTTGCAGTATTCACTCAAACCTTTCTGGGCATAAGGTGACATTTTGGATTTGCTTTAAACAACCTATTTTGTTTCACCACAGGATGTGGCACACATATTTGGGCTAATGTAATATTGATTATGGTGCTTAATTTTAATATAAAAAAAGTTTTAAGTCATATTTTGTAAAAAAAGAAAAACAAACCATGTTCACACAAAATAAGTCAATTTCCTTTTAAACTCACTTTGCTAATACTAAGTTGTTTGTATTAAGTTTTGAGCCTCTGGGTCAGAATGATATTGACTAGGCAACCACAATGACTTGACACTTGTAATGTTGCCATGTGGCATAAGATCTTATGTTCAGACTGAACTTTTATAAATAAACATCAAACACAACACACACACACACCAAACTGCACCATACCTACTGTGAAGCATGATGGTAGCAATATTATGTTTGTGGATTGATCCTCTTCAGCAGACACTGGACAATTGGTTTCTTAGATTCTTTAAGAAAACTTGAAGAATGCTAAAATGTGCATGTGGTTCACCTTTTAGTATGACAACAACCCCAAACACACCACCAGAAAAGCAACACAGTAGCTTAAGGATAGAAAGGTGAATGTCTTTAAGAGCAGATATTTGAACAGAGCACTGTCCCTAAGCCAATAGAAAATTAGAAAATCTATGTAGAGCCACACACCACAGTATTTGACTAAACTTTAACAATTAGACAGGGAAGAATGGGAAAACCTACCCCAATAGAAGTGTGCAAACCTGACTGTAATTAAAGCAAATGCTGGCTCTACAAAGAATTCAATCACAGGACTACTAACTATTCCAGACCAGTAGTTCTGTTAACTCTCAAAAACTGCTGCCTTTTTCTTGTTACTGTAACGTTGTAAGAAAGGATGTATAACTAAACTTTAAAACACTTTTAAATCCAGATTTTAGAAAATATTGTCTATTTCAGCAGGCACTTGGATTTTTTTATTCAGATATGAAGAATATTATTTTCAAGAGTTGGAAAGGTATATAAGGCTTGAGTAAGCTACAGTATGTAATTACAAAGAGAAGCAGCAAACAGTTTTATGAAAAATTGCATTACATTTACATTTCCAACATTTAGCAGACGCCCTTATCCAGAGCGACTTACTTATATGATACAATTTTACAATCCAAGCAATAGTGGATTAAGGGCCTTGCTCAAGGACCCAACTGTGGCATCTTGGCAGAGGCGGGATTTGAACCCTGGACCTCCTGGTCCAGAGTTCAGTACCTTAACCGCTATGCTACCACAGTCCCCGCTAGGCTACCACAGTCCACAGTAGGCAATTTTGTGATTCTCCCTAAGTGGGTTTCAAGTGTCATGCAAATCAACAAATTGCAATGAGTCATTAGCATCATAAACATACCCAAACAAGGTGGCATGAATACATTACTCATTTGGTAATAGACACAGCTTGAGTGACAACCTTCAAGTGCTTTTCATTAATAGCAATTCAAATAATAACAACAGTAACAAGGATTACAGTAATCTGCGCTTGAATAATTTGCCCTCTATGTTTTTAAGGATGGAACAACTACACCATAAGCATTTTGTGTGCCAACTGGTCTACTAGTGTCACAAGACACAAGCAGACCTCACACTACACCATCCAATGATAAGCTTTACAAATTTACAAATGTGTATAAAAGTCTACTAAATAAAAGTTAAGGTCAAAACAACAAACAAAAACAACACCAACTTCTACCTTAAATCAAATCTATCTCAGCTACCAAAAAAACTAACTTCCTAACTATCCTAAAAAATAAAAAAATATATATATTTGAAAAAAAAATGTTTTCGGATCAAATTGTTCACTGAATTTCACAGTATTCAAATGACTAATCACTCAACAACACACACAGTGTTAGGCACACAGGGAATACAATCTTAACACAGGAGCTACACACAGCTGCCAGCTGGCAAACCTATAAACTTTGATATGCAAAACAGAAGCCTCATGTTAACTATGTTCAGAAGCGATGCCAACTATCTGGTCTCAGATTCATATGAGATAGGCCATAGTCAAGACATGTACTGTGGTCAGACAAATCAGTATTCCAGATCTTTTTTTGGAAGAAATGGACAGTGTGTGTCCCAGATCAAAGATGAAAAGGACCATCCAGACTGTTATTAGCAACAAGTCTAATTGCCAGGGTTTGTGATGCTAAAGGGCTGTATTAGTGCCCTTGGCAAAGTCAATTTAATACTTCTGTGATGGCATCAATGCAGAAAAGTACAGAGCAACACACATTTTCCAGAGCTGTCCATGCATTTTTCACAAGATCATGCAAAACTACATGCATTACAAAGGCATGGATGCGGAAGAAGATGGTATGGGCACTGAACTGGTTTAACCTGCTGTCCTGACCTGTACTGAACAGAGAATGTGTGGAGAAATTTGTAGCAACAAAACAACCTAATGACAAGTGAATATCAATACAACTGATATAACATCAATTGTCCTTACATATAATAAACAAACACTTTCAGACTGTTTTTATTTAATTAAAGTAAGAAAATTGGCTTCCACATTATTTCACTGAACCTTACATAATCTGTTCAATTTAAACACCAGTTTTCCAGGAGGATTCAGTGTCATAAAAGGCAGCTTTCAAAATGATTGGCACAAACTGCCGCCTCCAAAGCACTGAAGTCTATAGTTCTGGGAGAGCAGTCTCACCCACACAGCAAGGCTTCTGTCTCTTCTGAGCCATTAATGTTTCCATGTGTTGATCAAAGAGACCCAACATCACAGGTAAAGTGTTACAAGTCAGAATAGGGAAAGAAAGCGCATGGCTCTAATTCCTGGTGACTGGGGAGAAGAATATTGGGTGGTCATGGTGGTGCTGATTAGCTGGCTGATATGACTGGGTAGAGTTACACTGTGTTTAAGCCCACACTACTGACAGGTACATGCAGCTGAACTGCGGGTGAACACTTGAGAGGAAGTGTACTGCGGTGTCATGCGTCAATTTCAGCCATCACACACATACTAGATGAAAAAAAGGAGGAATATCATGAAATTTCTTTAATACCTATTTTTTTTGCCATTTTTACTGGCAGTACAATATATGCAAAATTATATTGCTGCATTAAGTCAGTTGCGTCATTTTCATGGTTTGTTCCAATTTTTCTTCATTAAGCCAGCATCTGAGTAGTTAGCATATCTCAGCAACAGGATTATCATTACAACCCAGCATTTGAATTAAATTCCTGGAACATGAGATTAAGCCAGGTGCACAAGGGCTGAAACACAGAGCTGTTTAGATGTGCTTGTTGAAAAAATGTTTTTAAATGCTTTAAGCATGATTTTCTGTCCAGAAACAGTGCCTACACCCAGCACAATGACAGTCCACCACAGGGTTGGCTAGATTTCATTGCTGTCAGGGAATGACCCCATGTCCATCCCCCCTAAGGGATAGTGACACCCAACCCAATCAGCTATTTCATTAGACAGCTGAGCCACCCAAGTGAAAAAAATCACATTACATGAAAAAATTGGTGTAGCTAACATAGCTACAAAACAGATATTTTCTCATAGGACTGTTTAGCTAGTAATGATTTTTGCTATTTAGTAATATATGCTTTCTTTCTCTGTACTCTTACCTTTTCTTACTCTTTCCTTATTTATTGAAAGTTTAATATTAATATTTTATTAATGCAGAGTTCCCCAATGGAGACATTTGATGTATTTTGGCAGAAAGTGTCTTGTTTCTGCGACCTTGTTGATGATATTTTGGAAGAAAACGTGAAGTATTTACCTCTCCTTTCCTGTCCATCAGCCTCAGTCCAGGCAGTTTAGAAACTGCACCTCCTGCTATTAGTATTATCCCAACACTGCGAGTGATGACAGCTTTCCAATAGAAGTCAGCAGTCAGCAGGCCTGAAGTCAGATGAGGATGAGATAATATTTATTTAAACAGTCAGATGAAATAGGGCAAATTGGCTCTGAGGTTTCAAAAATGAAGATGATTGTTAATGCAGAGGTAACAGTGATAAATCCCATACAAGCTCTATAAATTGTAAAATTAAAAAAAGGGTTACTCCTTATCAAATTGCAGTGGTGAAGTTGACAGCATTTCAGCAGGGAGTGAACCTAAATACTTATGACATATTTATACAAATTGTGTTTTACTTGTTTTTTTTTAATTTCTTTGTTACTTTCTTTGGCACCAAATGTTAAACCTTCTCAAAGCAGCTAAAAGCCTTTGTATTTTTGTTTTAGTTTAGTTTTTTTTTACAAACTTTCTCACAATCTTTTCTAGTTCATTATTATTGATGCAGGCCAGTTGTATGCACTCGAGTTGTTGACATTTAGTAGAATCCATCTACATCTCTATATACTAAATTTTCATGCACCACTGACTGCCCTTAAACATTAAAAATCACTCCATGTATAAGAGTTGGCAAGGTTGTATGAATTGTTGAAGTGTTGATCACATATTTTAGACATCAAAGTTAGAGGTAGGATTGGAGGTGAGGTCTTTTGATGTCTTATGTTTGTGAAAGCGTATTTCACCACCATACCTGTACACGTCAAATGTTTCCACAGGACCTTAGTAGTGATATGAGGGATTTGGTTTGCATAATCAGATTAAAATTGAATAATCCTTCCTATCTGTGTCTGCTTATAAGCATTTTGTTCTACTTACAAAGTTTAGAGATTGCTATTAGTGATAATATTAACATAAAAGACAACACACAATTAGAGACACTCCTTAGGAGCATTGTATTTTAAATACAGTAGTACATATTCTGCCAGAAAAGAGGTTAACAAGGTATCATGTATCAGTAAGGTGCCAAGTAACCTAGCCAGGTTTCCAAAAACAAACCTGTAATACTGTATTATAGTTCCTCCACCATACAGAAAGGAAAAGCTTCTTGTTTCTGTAACCCTAAATTTGAAGTTCATTTTACCTAAAGCAATTTGTACAGTCTACAATCATACACACTCCAGTTAAATTACAGGCGCTTACATTTGTGGGTAGCCAACAAACTGTTTAAACGTTGTACTAATAATTGCAAGATATGGTTTTGCAACAGCAAGGTTTTTTTAATGATTACTTTCTGTGATATATAATAATAATATAAAAGAGCAAAATAGTTTCAATTAAAGATGGGATTAACCATAACTAGCTGTTTTAACCATCTTTACTAGGGGTTCCAATAATTCTAAAAATTATTACAATTATCAATGTTTTCAACTTTTATACACTGCCTTAACTTCTCTCACTTAGCTAATTTTAGCTTGTCTCACAGAAATCACACAATGGATGATTTATTGGCAGTTCTAGATCAATCTACAATCATATCTCATTTTCATTCGTTCAAGTCTTAAATTTCAGTTGTTCTCAACCGACAACTCTGTGGTCAATTTCCCCCATCAAGGACCACCAGGAACCTGGAGATAATGATTGATGATCAGCTAGTTCTCAAAGACCACATTGGGTGTTCTCCTGACCTTGCATATTTGCTTTGTGTCACATTTAGACTGGATTACTGCAGCTCTCTTCTTGCGCTGTTATCTTAGTGCAGATCATCCAAAGTGCAGTAGAATGTCTGGTCTTTAATTGGGACGACCAAAGCAAACCTGTAGCCTCCCACATGGAATGATAAATAGAGCATATAATGCATGACAATAACAATAGTCTGTAAGGGAACGATATTGGTAATGCCACCACTTTACGGTAATATGTCTTCAATAAGAGTATGTTTGCTTATGGTTTTGCAGTGATTGCATGATTTACCCAAAATTTAATTCGGTGGATAGCTATACAGCCTTCTAAGAATTCCAGAAGACTTAGCTTACCTTGTTTAAAGTCAAATAAATGTTGAAGCATTAGCCCCCTCTGTCTGAGTTACATCTATGTTGGTGTGCAGTTGTTATATTAGATGATCATCTAATCATCCTATGCCATTTATGATAGCATACTACTATGTTTTATATAATATTCCTTCATTAATTTTAATACCTGCATAATCCAAATTAGGACCACAGGGACCTAACTGGCGACACAGGGTTAAAGGCGCGCACACACACGCACACGCACACGCACACGCACACACACACACACACGCACACACACACGCACACACACACACACACACACACACACACAATTACCTAACAAATGTATTTGGATAGTGGGCAAAATCATGAAGTACATAGATTAAATCATTATATCACGTTTTTATGACCTTATGTGACATTTTTATGTGCCATTATCATTTAAATTTACACTTCTTTGTACAACACTGTTGCATATTTTAGTGCAGGCATAATATTAAGTATAAGTAATGAAAAAATAAAGATCAAGCACAAGCACACTGGAGGTACATCTACTATAGTTTCCTGATGCATGTAGCAGGTACATTTTTGTGCTTAACAGCAAAGGCAAGTAAGAAGAATTAACAAGCCCAAATATTTTTTATGGACCATCTGTTATAACCTTATAGATCTACCATGATTATGTATAATAATAAAATAATTAGCAGTAAGGATATTCATATATTTGCAGTTGCTCGGATCAAATCACTTCTGGATAAAGTCCAGTAAACATTAGCCAGAGACTATGTACAATCATATGGAGGGTTTTGAATATTCTGAAAAAATCATTTGTAAATTTAGATTTAGTCACTTTATATTCTCATGATAATTGTGTAGGATCTAACTGCACATCTGTAATTGTTTGTTTTAATTTTCCAGTTTGCTACATGTTTACCTGCAAAAGTTAATGCAGTTATGTATAAATGTTTAAAAAAAAAGTTTTTGAAAATAATGCAATTTCACACATTATTTTTTTATTGTGTGTTTCTTAGATAATTATGCACAGCCTATATGAGGCAATGCCCATTAACTATACATAGTGGCATGCATGGCATTTTTAATCACATTGCTCTTAAACTCTGTTAACTCTGTTATAATAGGGTGGCCTGTGTGAGTGAGGTGCACCTAGGAATTACCATCTTTAAAAATATGTTTGCTGTGTATGTGTTTAGTGTAGAAATTGTGTGGTGATATGAGCAAACCTCTTGGTTCCTGGTCTGATTCTTCTACCCCGATGCTACACTAACATCTTTCAAACGCAAATCACCTTTGTAATTGTGCTCCTTTAACTAAAATGTATGCACAAATGACTACGTTGTTTTTTAAAGACATTTTTATGATGCGCTGGTATGCATCATCAGTCATGTTCAGTGATAATCAGGGATTTCAGGTCTTTCAACATCAGACCCCCTTACTCAGGTGAAGCATTCAGGGTTAATCAAGTCCCGACTTGCATCCCAGCAGCACCAATCCACAAGGTCACCCTCTTTATCCAAAGCCATCGTGTGGCTTTCTCTGTGGCTTCCATAATGGAACATATGGCTCCCCTCTTAACAGCTCCAGTCACTTCTAGCCCTACCAAAGCTTTGCTTGTTGAACATCCAGCAAACCCCTGGTAGCCCACCTCAATGAGTCACTCACTGCGAGTTGGCCCACCAGCCTCAGTTTCTACAGTCCTCGACCAGGTTTTGGTATTTTGCCTCCTCCATGTGCTTTTCCCCATGGCACATTCAGCTCCCACATGATCACCTGCTTGGTGGCATCTGAGTAAATGAAGTCCGGGCGCAGCCTTGTCTGGGTGATGTGTTCGGGGACCTTTAGTTGTGTACCCAGGTCCACTCTCAACTGCCAATCTGTGGCTGTGGAAAGCAGGCCTGACTTGTTCTGTGGTCGCAAGTAGGGTTTCTCTCCCGACATTCAGGAAAGGAATGTTGTTTTTCCTGGGGCAGTATCTGCTGGAGTTAATTGCTATGGTGACTGCTTCCGCAGCTGCCTTTAGCATCTGATCATGGTGTGAACTATAATGGCACTTGGCCAAGGCTTTGGGACTGCTGCTGAGGAGGTGTTGAAGCGATCCCCTCCCAGCACACAGAGTGCAGGAAGGTGTCTCAATCTTGCCTCAGGTGTAAAGGTTTGCTGGACTTGGCAAGGTGTCATAGATGGCTTGGACTGGAAAGTTGATGTGGTAGCTGTCAGCCCACCAGAGATCTGGCCATGAGATCTTCTGCTGTGGCTTATTCTCCCACCTTGTCCAGGCTCCCTGCTGACTTAGTCCCACCATTTCGCAGCCTCTCACCTCCTCTACTCCTGCGTGGACTTCCTCCTGGAGAGGATGTTGTTACTACTTCCCTTTACCTCTGCTTATCTGGCTACCTGCGAGGCTCCAAGATTACCACAGGTCATGTAAATGGCAGGTTTGTCCTTCAAGCTGCAGTTTCCCCAAGCTCTTGACTGGCTTTTCTGACAGTGTTGGAATGGTGGTCTCTGAGATTCTGAAGCGGAACTTGTCTACAACTTTTCCTTTCTTCAAGACCAAGGACCTTCACTTGGCTTAAAGCTCATTGCAAATGATATGAGCTCCTCAAGCCCTTGTAAGATAAGCCTGCTGCCAGAGACCGATGATGTGGTAACAGTCAGGTCACCCATGTAAGCCCTTATTGGTGGCTGCTGCACTCCAGACTTGGTCAGTGACCCGTGACACTTCACCTCTGCAGATTTCATCACCGTGTTCATGGCAACAATTGTGCAGCACGTTATAATTCCCTTCTCTATCCTATGACCCTCAGATTTTATGGAGATAACTGTCATCTGGAAATTGTTGAAGGAATCCAATATGAGGTTGTTTATCCACAAATGGGCTTCGATCTCTGTTTTATTTCTCTCAGGTTGAAAGTGTGATAAATGAGTACTCGCAGGCCTTGTACCACCAAATGACTTTGTAGACCCAAAAGAAATACGTTTTTGGTTGATAACAGATGGTGGGAGGGGTATGAAAGTGCAAAAACAGGAATATTATAAATATCAAATGGTGATAAGGTTAAACTGTTCAGTAAAAGGTTATGTGCTTATTACGCTTTAATTAATAGAATAATGTAGTCTGTGGGGAGACAGGCATTAAAGTGATGTTTGCATTTCAAATGTCACAGAACAGCTTTGCATTTTCTAATACTTGTAATTGGAAGTTTCCCCCTAACATTAGTCTCAATGTGGTGGACACAGGATGATGATATTGTGAATAAGGTTATGTAAAGGGTGCAGAAGATGTAGAAGCTTAAAATTTAAATAGAAACACATGAATCAACAAATATAAAGCATATCGATATGAAATAGTGAGCTTTGGCATATTACAGAAAGGCTTTCAAAAACTGGACTACATCTTAGAATGTAAAAAAAATATTTAAAAAAATGATTTAATGAAATGTGTACAGAGTAATTTATCAGTGAGGCAGACAATTATTTGTGTGATTAGCAACCTATAATTACCACCTGATTCTTCTGTTAAATAAATTAGGATATATATATCTATCCCAAATGGGAAATATGGGATTATTTTCATGTGTTTTTTTTTAAATAAGAGTTTTCTAGCACCACATGTGGCTTCAACCATAGATTTGACTTGTCATTTTTTTGCCTAAGCCACCTGGAATCTGGTATGGCATGGCTTATTTTTCATTTCATATCACTGCAGCATTTATCATATAAGTAAGGAAAACTTTGTTAAATCAGCTGTTTAGATTGGCTGTCTCAAAGAAAATCCCAGTCTGGACCTGGTGGGATGAAGGCATTGAAAAGCAGTCAATATGGATTAAATCAGATTGTTTGCCTGCCTATGGAAGCACAGACAGAGCCGTCTGAGTAGCAAAGTAACAAGAAAAGGTTCAATTTAAAACTTGATCTTCTTTTATGACAAGGTTCAAATTGAGGGTAAAGTCTCCTTTAAGATATTCACAGATGTAATGTAACTAGAGCTTACATCTGAATGTTATATCTTTATAAATGATATTTCTTTAAATGAAATATCATAAACTGACTGACGTAAGTTTAATCCACCTGCTACCTACTACAAGGATATAGACAGTACACTAATTAAACCAGTCACATCTGGGTAACCAGACTTATTTCTTAACAGCGTGAAGATCTCATTTCTGCATGTGGAACTGTGTAGCAGATTACCTGATGTATTTGATGATGTACAGAATTAATTATTCAGCATTAACTAAAATACGTCTGTAATACACTGGTAGGGTAGGTGGTTAGTAGTGTGCTCTATTAAAAATATATTGTCAGGCAAACAACCTAGATGAATCATAGAGCATGGCAGTTAAAATACAATCTAGCCTAATAGTGCAGTCTTCCTACATTCTTGAGGTTCATCAATTAACATGTTAACAAGTACGGTCAGATAAAGACACTTGGATTTCAGCCCAATCATTTGGTTATGCTTTATATAAACTCCCTTCCCAAAGCTTTTAGATGCAGGAAAAAGATTCAAGACAAGGCCTTAAGGGTAAAATCTTTTCCAGACATCCACATACAGTGCATTCGGAAAGTATTCACAGCGCTTCACTTTTTCCACATTTTGTTACGTTACAGCCTTATTCCAAA
>JAUZSU010134699.1:0-16218 GCA_034780255.1 Parotocinclus maculicauda
GGGATCTCCCAGTTGTTAGATACAATGTGTAACTAATAAAATAGCCAGCAATATACATTATAATAAAAAAATGGGGAGAAAACGAAAAACATACCTGCAGAAACTGATGATAAATTCAGCTGGTTGCAGAATCCATTGGCTTAATTCAGTGTTATGAATATCAATGTAATGTTTATGAGGTTTGCATGTTACATCATCTTTGGTCCCCTGTAGACGATTCTCCTGATGTTGGGCATCCCTGCAAAACTGTCTCTGCCTGCCCTCAAAGCTCTTTCTCTCTTTTTGTTTCACTCTATAAGCCACCAGCAGCGGTTGGCTGAGGGAGCTTGTATTTAAACAGTACAGGCTCTGTGTCAGTGCCTCATGCAGAACCAGACTCCCACCTTCATCCCTGAAGTGCAACTGAAAGCCCAGGACCTCAGAACCGTGGTGGTGTGCTGACAGAGCTGCTGTAACATTGAACACGTCATAGCCTGATGGCGGAAGCTGGTCAAGGGTGAGAAGGTGCTCAGTGAGGGGGCCACTTACACTCAAGTTTCCTGCTGCAGGTGAGAGGCTATGTACAGCCACCATTACAGTCAATGGTTCAGGATGTAGAGTTTTTCTCAGCAGGACCAGCTCGGCGAAAGTCATAGAGGGATTCAGGTGTGAAATGTTGAACCAGATCCAACCAGGTGTGTTATATTTTGTGCCTAGAAAACATTTTGATAAATAGACCCATACATTTATTATGCATTTAACATGTTTTACCATTTTGTTATTCAGGACAAAAAATAAATAGCTTGTCTGTTTTGACAGAGAACTTGTATGGCTAGCACAGAGCTCTGACCTGAATACCAAGAGTGAGACAGGCTGTATTATCTAACATTAGTGCTTGACCTCAGAGTCATGTTCAAAATCTAGTGGAAAGATTGCAGGCCCACATAGTTTTGGCTAGATATTGTGCATGTCATATTTGGTCAGTGAACAGGTGTTACTTTCACCCCATACTCATTATGTGGATTTAAAGGAATCCTAATTGAAATAGATCAAACAAACTTTAGAAAATCATAATCCATCCATCTTCCGCTTAATCCACACGGGGTCGCGGACCAGCCGGTGCCCACCAGGAAACTCTGGGTGCAATGGCAGGAGCAACCCTAGACGGGGTGCCAGTCCATCGTAGGGCACACACACACACTAAGGGCCAGTTTAAAGATTTTTTTGGAGAAATTTTGAGAATTACCTAATATGCATGTCTTTGGTCTGTGCGAGGAACCGGAGTACCCAGAGTTAACCAGTTAAAAAGTCATGCAGACTCCACACAGAAAGGACCCAGACCGCTCCACCCTGGGATTAAATCCAGAACCTTCTTGTTGTGAGCCAACGGTGCTACCCACTGAGACTGTGAAATCATAATGAACTATGATTTTTTTGTATGGACATAATTTAAGGGCGGCACGGTGGCTCGGTGGGTAGCACCGCCACCTCAGAGCAAGAAGGTCCTGGGTTTGATCCCAGCATGAAGCAGTGTGGGTCATTTCTGTCTGTAGTCTGCATGTCCTTCCCGTGTCTGTGTGGGTTTACTCAGGATACTCCGATTTCTCTCACAGTACAAAACATGCACTGTTTTCTCTGATTTGTCATTTACTTGTGTGTATATTACTAGTTCTACTATAAGCTTGTGTGCAAATATAACTTTGAGTATGTTCCTGAAATGGCCACTAATGCCGATAGCTACGTTAAGTAAACAAACAATTGCTTAATTCGGACATGCTGTTTTGTGTTTCTTACCTTGGAAACTGCGAAAAGTCTGCACCAGAGTCCCATCTGCATCACCTCTCTGCGTCAACTCCTGTGTGTCAAGTAATTGATAAACTTGCTTCATATATGGATGTGGCTTTGTTTGCTGAAGCACCAACAGCTTATTGATGTGAAGCATCTCCAAAATGGCTTTTCTAAGACTCGTTGTTTCAATATCTTCTTCTACCAGTTGAGAGCTATACACATTTAAAAGTACAAGTGTACACAAACACCTCAAAGATCTTCTTAACTCCATGTTGAAACCAGCCAGAGCAGACAAAGAGAAAGTGATTGTTCCTCTTCGGTAGCCCAGAAGTTATAGGACAGTAAGAAAGCTGAACCTCATTTGCTAATTGGGTTTGGGAAGGATTCAGACTGCTCTAACACAGTCAAACAGCGAGCAATTACTGCTCACACTGACAATGCCTGGAATCTTACGGTCCATTTGACAGACACTGTCCCTTGCTGTTCCTGGCAGTGAAGAAAAGCAGCATGACTTGTTTTGGCTTGAGGGATGATTATTTTCTCTGTGTAGAATCCAAGGTTCCTTTCACCTTGTTGGACATTTTGCAAGCATTCTTGTTCTCTGCTATTATTTAGTGATATAAAAAGGAATAGATAATCATATAAGTAATAACAGATACTTTTTAAGATTCCTGTTATGGTTCATGATAAGGATGCTGTTACATTGTACTACAGCTTTAGTATTACCCAGTGTTTAACTTACTGTGTTATGTGAAATTGTATACTAAAATGTTTAGAAATTTCCACGGGTTCTCCAGTGACAAGGCAGAATGTTTCTAATAAACTATGATGGTGACCCAGGTTGGTTTTCTGGTGATGCCATACAACCAAGTTGGGACACCAGGTGGGGACTGTCCAGGCTGTACTTCCATCTGCACCCAAGGTGTTCCAGGATAATTTGCAGACCCTCCTGCAGCATTGAACAGGATATAACAGGAGAAAATCAGGAAAGAAAAAAATAAAGGCACAGATTTAAACAGTATATGTCAGTATTGATTTTTTAAAATTATTTAATTAATTCATATGTTAATGCAGCAAACATTTAACAGTGTCTTTTAATTTACCAGAATTATATATTTTGTTTACTGTAATGAGTAACAATAATGTATCATATCTATAATAGGTAATAAAGAAAGTATATTAACTGACAAAAAATATTTCAATCAGATAGAAATGTTAGATTGAGGTACACTACCCAAAAGTGGACTCTGAACCTTTTTATAAGGCAGCGGGAAACATTTTTACGCCCTCTTGTGGCAAGACCCAGTGTCAAATCAAACTACACCTGTTATCATTAACATATTTGCTTAGACATAACTGTGTGCTGAGTTTTGCAGCAATTCAACATTTTTATCTGAATTAGATATTTTTAGTCAATTAATATATGTTCTTTATTTAGAAAGCTGATATAGTATTCTTTATCTATTAGAAAGCTGATATAGTATTGTTACTCAATACAGTGAAATACAAATAAAATACATATCTGTTACATATCTGTCTGAGACATAACTGCATGCTGAGTTTTGCAGCAATCCAACATTTCTATCTGGGTGTGTTATCTTTGTCATTACGCCTCATAATTAAATACATGCATGTATTAATTCCTGCAAAACGTGACAGCTACATGCATAAAAACAATTCTTTCAAAATTGGAAATTAGGGAAACTGTCCAAGTCAGGACAAGATCAGTTAGACTAGGAAAACTCATGTAACCATGCATAGATGGCCAATTCTGCAAGACATCCTTGCTTTATCTTGCACAAACTTGATCTGCATGCAGCAGTCAACAGAATAAAACATTACCCTTTTGCAAATTCAATCATTAAAAAATTCTAAATCTAAAATATGCAACACAATATATAGATAAGCCACAGGCATTTTGGAATCAAGTTCTGTCTTAATAGAACAAAGTTGGAACCCTTTGGCAATAATCATTTCTAGAAAAAAAGACAGAGAAAAGAAACTTTGCCAACTGCTGAGCATGGTGGGTAGTTTTTTTAGGGATATGGGCCACCAGAAACACTGAAAACATTGTGTAGATGGTGGGAAATTGATTCTTCTAAATACCAATGCATACAGAAAGCAAATATCTCACAGTCTGTTTAAAGAAATGAAGGTGAACATAATGTCTAAACCAACAATAAAGTTATCAAAAGCATTACAATATAATTCACCGAAAGTATCTCAATAAATTAAAGATGTGTATGCTGTGTGTGCAAGATCAACGTTTTCTGAGCTAGAATCAAACTGAAAACTGAGAGGAAGGATGAAAGAAAACATATTGAATCAATAATACAAACAAAGATATGTTTGCTTTCTATTAAAGGGGGTGTTACCAAATATTGACTGACATGATGCTTGTATGCATTTCAGCAAACATGCACAAAATTTCAGAACTATTTCATATTATATTTTGTTCCATCTGGAGGAAGTCTTTCCTTTTTAAAAAACAACAAAGCATGTAATTTGACCAGAGGTACCCAAAGTTTTCCATAAGACCGTATATTATGTTGGAAACCCACTATTACAAAGTTTTGTTATTTGAATGTTACCTTTCTTGATAGTGGTGTGTTGGCACTTATTAATATGTCTGGCTATGTTAAGAAGTTTGCAGTCATTGCATGAATCATTTCTTTTCTGCTCTGTACTGTTTTATTTTTGTAATGTCAATCTGTTTTGTGAAGAAACAAATATCTATAATAATTGAAAAATGATCAATTGCTCATAATACAAACTGACAAATGGTCCTAACGGTGAAAACCTAAGTTAACTGAAATGCTGACATGCCTCCCTAAAGGGATTTCCTTTTGCTTCAGGGTAAATATGCAAGCAATGGCTATTATGTGGCGTCAAATACTCAACAATGCACAGATGAATAATATTTTGAGAAGGTCATAAAGTATTACTGAGAAATAGTATACAATATTACTAGTTGAAGAAGTTAATAAGACAAGGAAAGTCTTGACTGTTTAATTACTTTTATGATAAATGAACAACTATGCTAGTTCATTACATTCACAGTGTTAAAGCTGTTCAGATTCACCAAATCTAAAATTCCTAAATCATTGATGCATTACTTACAAGTATGACAAGAATATAGACATTATAGCTGCAGTGAGCACACAGAAACGTTGTTGTTTTTTTCTGTGTGAGAAGGGTGAACCTGGATCCACTTACTTGTTAAAACATTGTCATGTGCCAACAGGCCCAAAGGAGTAAAAGATGCAGAATGTACGTATGTATGAAGGACTGGCTGTGAGTCATTTTTGAGAGTGGGGGATGCATCCTCCCGGTAACCAAATGTTGTTAAAAGTTTTCCTGTTTATTCCATTCAGATTTTCATTACTGCTCAGCATTTTTACAAGGGAGTGAAACTGCCTTTCTGTATGGATTACAAGTAAATGTGCATCGTTTTTCTTTAAGGAGAAAAAAGCATTTACGGTATTCTAACTAATATTAAGCAGTGAGTCGTGTGGATAGTGTTTTTAAGAAGAGTAGCTTTAAAGGTTTATTTAAGATTTAGACTTTTAGGTCTCACAAACAGCACAGATAACAATGTGCTAGATTAGGCTTACTTGAGTTATTAACTGTCACTGATTTTAGGTCAAAGATCACATGGGAAGGGAAACTGGTGTCAGCAGTGTCATTAGATACAGTGACTGTTTCTTTGTCTGTGGTTTCCTTGATTTAGTTTGAATTTAGTGGATATCCATTTGATATCAGAGGGATCTTGATTTCTAGCTTCTTTCATGATCTGCATGGACATAAAACGTTCTGTAAAAAGTGCTGTATACGTTAGATTAAAAATGACAATAACCGTAATTTGAAAAGAAAACATTGCTGTCCACATTCCTAGTTAGTTATGAAAGACTTTTTTGAAACTTTTTTCCCACTCTTTAATTATCTAAAGGTGCAGGCATTTCATCTCTATTCCTTACTCTTTGATCTTCCTTGGTCTATGTTTTCACCTCAGTTCTGTTTGTGTTTTCCCCATTTGTTAGGAGACTCTCGACTTCTACACACCCCTCCCATTGGATTCTGTAGAGTAGGACAACATCTCTGGCTCCCTCCCGTCTGTTTTCAGTCCTTCCCTCCCTCCCTGTACACGACTGTGGATTCTAATCGAGCCTGGTAGAGGCACTGTGCTCAATTAGGCAGTTGCTGTTGAAGGTGGAGAACCATTCTGGAGCTACAGTTTGATCAAGAAGGAAGGAATATAGTTACATTCTGTGTGTTTCTTCTGTTGTTCTTCAGGTAAGAAAAAAACAGTCTGCCCTTGTGTATGTGTTTAAGCCTGTAGAGAACTACAGGCTTGATTTTACAAGTAAGTTTAATATTTGGAAAGCTGTTGTTGAGATTTTACACCTGTCAAGATGGTTTGTACTAAGAAATGGAAAAAGGCAGGTACTTGGTAATCAGGTGTGGAAAATAGCTAAGAGCTAGTCAGGAAAGGTCATGTGTTGGTTTCTAAATATGTTAAAAAGGTCTTCTGCTATGCTAACTTCAGCAACGGCAAAATACATCAAAACGTGAAAGGTTGTCGCTCATTTGAATACACACAATTGAATTTGAAAATATGTATGTAATATTAAACAATAAAAAGTATACTTTATGTAGTTTATAAATAATTGGCTTTTGTAAAAAAGACTTTCTCTTGGTTGATCATCGATGAAAAGTTACTTAAACAAAATGTTTTCAAAATAAAACTTATTAACGTCACTTGATAATGTCACTTATACATTAAGACAAAATCTAGTTATTTAAAACATATTTACTTTAACACTAAGGTAAATATGGTTCACTTCAAACTAACTTCAAACACCATGATACGGTTTTCAGTCATAATTCACTAAACATTCATTTCCCTGAAAGTTAAGTGTAAAAACATAGTACTTTAAAATCTATGAATCTTAACTAACTATCCTATGTCATACAAGTGCACAATTTATTTATGTATTTCCTTATGCTTAGAAAGGTATTTCTGCACACTGTAGAAGGATATGCTGGTATGCTGCCAAATGGAGGCCGGAGCCACTTAGAAAAAGAAGAAGCGTTTTTTTGTGCTTCCCCCTTTGCACCCCCTAGCACTTTACCCATCTTTGCTTTGGAAACAGTTGGCTGCCTGCGACCCTGTCATTAGTGAAATGAGAAGCAGAGCTCAGCACCGTGAAGAAAGGACAGCCGAATCTGCAGGCTCCAGCCATTGTCTCTGCTTGTCCCTACTGTGGAGTGAGCCCACTTGTCAAGAGAGGATAGCCACATGTTTTCCAAAAGTGTATATTCTGGAAGTTATAGCTTGTCTTGCTGTTGCAGCTGAGTAGCAATTATGTCGAGGAGGTCTAGACATTTAAAGGACTTTTGTGTAGATACGGTGTCACTTGGACGTCTGTTTTCATTAATGTCAAACCTTAGCTCAGAAAGGATTATTTCCAAAATTCCAGTTCCTTGCATATTTTTTAACTAAAGCTTTATTTCAGGAGGAATTTCACAAGATATCGAACATCCATTATTTTTAATTAAATTGTAAAACCGTGGCATGTGACATAGTTGTGGTTTTATGTTTTATTTATTTATTTCGTCCTATAATTTTGATAGTTGGAAGGCTCTGCCCCCACATGTTTAAAAGGAATTCAAGGCAAAAAGATACTGCGTAATGAGTGAAGAGTGCAGGCCACCCAGCATGCTTTTGGCTTTTATTTGTTTTAAACCCCACAAATTGATTGCTAATTGATATAGAACCACACACTTGTTTACAGTAAACATGGATCATGCTTTTTTGCCTCCCTGGTCAATAGGGAATGGCTGCAACCCTTATTTAAAATTACCAGCATCAGTAAATACATATCAGTATGAGATTTAAAAACACAATTATATCCTCTTATCATTCCTAATAAGAGGTTTGCTAATTCAGTGCTAATGCTATATTGTTATCTCCCATCAGTCACAGGACTTTACACATCATATTCTCAGCAATTTATTAAACAGCAGTCACACATCTCAAAATATATCACCATTACCATGATTTTCTATGTAAAATTAGCACATGGCTAACATTTACAAGCTATAACTACCCATTAATAAACTTGCTTACATTTTTAAAGCTAGATATGAACGTGGTGTTAGTATCAATTCCGATCATATTCTGTTGTTATCTATTTCTATAACAGTAGTCAGATGTACCTTAAACAGTATAATATTCACTAGCTAAATTAACTTAGCTAGCTATAGCTTACTGGATCTATAGTTGGAGACACTTGAAATGTTTTATGGGGACTTTATCGGGACATCCTGTGATTGACTTAAATATCTAGTGTAGCTAAATGTAATGTGACTCAAATATGTGCACCTTAAACAGATAAACACATGCTTTTTTAAAGAAAATAAGCCCACATAAATCTCCCAAAATCTTTTTCCCGTGAATCTATGAGACATCTTTTTTGATGGTGTCATTTTGGTGATTCCTAGATAAACTTGTATAGGTGTAGAATAGCTCTATGCAACACGAAATATATTCCGCTAAAATTCATTGGGTTTAATGCAGAACAATTTGTACACTCTTAGCAACTCTGACTTTTTGATAAAGTTAAATAATTGTATAAGCTCCTTTGGCCTTGACAGCTCTTACATTCCTTTGTATATTCTTTAACTCTCACTTATATTAATGGTTAATTTTGTCCAAGATGAGCTGAAGACTGTTGTGTGTTTAACTGAGCTCTGAGAGTAATTTTTCATAAAGGGCTGTTTAACTTGTCCAAACCACACCATGATCACCTTAAAAGGGGGCATGGTGTAATCATAGACATGGTCTTTGCATGTTGTTTCTTGCCCCTAGGAACAATGTTTGTGGTTTTGTATGTGTGAGATCTTGTTGTACAATCAAGACAAGTGTTAGGAATGTAATGGGAAGTTGTATTGTATATAAAACTGCATCTGATAGAGATACATTTTTGCATAATATCCTAATAATCATTTTTTTTGTTAAATCTGTACATCAGTTCTTAGGATTCTGTTAACCTGTAAGCTTGGGATTTGGCAGAAAAAGGAGCTCTGATTGACACGAAACACTAGTCAATACATTGTCTGCATGCAAAAAAAACAATAGTTTATGTTATTTGTATATAGTCATGACATACTGCATATTAGCCAGTCAGCAGCTTTACTTTACGACTTCTACAATCATTTTGCAAGTATAAAACAATGTGTTCTACGGACTTTTATCCTCTATGAGCTTGTCACTATTTCGGAAATGAACCAGCTAATCCTTGAGGTCACTGGCCTGGTTTGACTTATACAGACCTAATGTTTATTCTACCGCAAGCCCCCAGATCCCCCAGATAGATATGGAGTAAGCAGCATTTTGTCAGAGAAGACTGTGAGGATGGAAAAAAGGCCTTGCTTCTAATCTGCCCCAAGCACAGTAAGGAATTTGATAATATGCACACTTGATCCTCTCCCTATTTAAAGAGTTCCGGGCCTGCAGCGTTGCATCGGCTCTGCTTACCCAAGGTCTCAAGAAATTTGCTTTTATGCATATTGTTTTGGATTATCTTTTACATAAAGCAAACATCCTGAATGCAAATTATGATTTGATAATAGTATTTGAACATCAGATGTGGAAATGATTGTTTTCCAAAATTGGGTTAGGCTTTAGTTAATGGCAGATGGCAAAACCAAATTAAATACAGTGAAAAACATTTTGACTACCACAGTGGAAGACTAGGCATGTACAAAGGGGAGGTACATAATCTCCATCAGTGAGCATTCACACTGCATTGATAAGAACAATCCTTCTCAAACCTTTTGACTGAAAACCAAGTCATCTTAATCAGATTACCTGACACATCTAACAGCAGTGATGGATTCTGTTCATAAACTAACTAGAAATTGGTCTTTGTACTAATTTGGTCACACAGATACACTGCCAATGGTAGACTATGCATCAATTCAAAAACATAGATAACAGGGAAACCCTTAGAGAGCATGTAGATGAAAGTCAGAGAAGTTCTGAGGTCATCATTGTAAGTTCAAAAGCACTTTGAATGTTGTTGGTGTGCACTTTGTCAGCTGGAAGGCCTATGATCAGCATTTGGAAGCAAGTTGAAAGAGGAGGTTTAGTCTTTAATAATTAGAAACATGAAAAAGCTTGCTGTTGTTTGTTGGGAATCATTTATCCAGTCAGGTGTTTGATAACTAGTTATTTAGAATTACACGCTGACTATTTAGAAATGACTGCCTATATACTACAGTATATGTATATGAATAGCAATTAATGTTATTTTTGTATTCACCATATGAGAAACAAAAAAAATAAAATTATTCATTTACATTTATTTAAATGTAACTGTGATATGTCTTGTCTATAAAAGGGGGCACTGCAGAAAAAGTCTGGGAACCACTGTTTTAGATATAGATTTAGAAAACCAATAATGAGGTAATGAGAAGTCCTGAGGTCTATCTGATAGTTTTCTGGAGTCTGACCCCTGACTTCTGAGATGAATTATGGATTTAGGTGTTTCATTAATGTATGATATGAAGCAGTTACAGAATACCGTTGACTGCAATTGATAATGCTAAACAGTGTTAGTCATGTCAGTTATGAGAGTTAACAGTGTTATTTTTCAATCCATAATTAATACCAACATTGTTTATAGTCTAGCTGGCTTTAAACAACATTATTTTATTTATTATTTTCTGGTAACCATAAATATATGTTATGTGGGTGCACAGGATCTCAGTTAAAAGGAATGGGCATGGAATACATGGAGGGGAGGATTTAGATAAGAAGCTGAGGGAGTGTACAAACAAGAAAATGTCAGGAGTCTAATTCCTGAACAGCAGAAATATGGCCCACTGTGTACACAATCCATCAGGAAGATTTGCTAGGTTTATTCCTGGACTGTTTTATGCCTTACATTTTAAAGACTTTGAGGATAGTTGCTCAGAATGGAGCTCCTTTTTAAGATACGACACCTTGATGCACTTTGGGGACTGCGGTAGCCTGGACTTATGAATGCTACAATATCCAAGGTTTAAAGCTGCCACAGTTGGGTCCTTAAGCAAGGCCCTTAACCCACCATTGCATGAATGTATGAGTTGTAAGTCGCTCTGCATAAGGGCTTTGCTAAATGCCGTAAATGATTCAATGTAAAGTAGTCAGTCTACAGTGTAAATTTGCTGTGCCTTCAAAATAACTCACAGCCATTCATGTCTAAAGTGAGTACACTACTAAGTGAAAATGACCAAATTGTGTGAGAGCAATAACACCAAATTTAACACACCTGCTTCCCATTCACACCTGAAACCTTGTGCACACACTTATTGGGCACAATTTGGCCATTTTTACTTAGGGGTGTACTCACTTTTGTTCAATTCAATTCAGTTCATTTCAATTTTATTGATATAGCGCTTTATTGAATGGTGCATTGTCTCAAAGCAGCTTTACAGTATTACATTATCTAAAAAAGGCCAATCCCATGTTGAGCAAGCCTAGGGCTAGAGTGGCAAGGAAAAACTCCCTGAAAGTGGTAGGAAGAAACCTCGGGAGGACGAAGACTCAACAGGTGAACAGCAAATTTACACTGTTATATAAGCTGTAGAAGGACTACATTACATTGTACCAAAGTGTCACATTTTCAGTGTTGTCCCATGATAAGATATAATAAAATACTTACAAAAATGTGAGGAGTGTACTCCCGTTTGTGAAATACTGTAACTTATCCTGTAATACTTTGTCCTTCAAATTTCATATTTCATGCTTTCCTAAGTCCATATAAGCTTACAATCTTTAAGAATGGCTTTAGCCACTGTGTGCATAAGCAATAGAAAAAGAAGAACTTGTCATGTTCTTCAAAACAATTAACTGTAGTGGAGGAAATATAACTCCATTAAGCTGTGTTTGGTGCTGAGTAGCCAGCCCATTTCCCCCTGATGACTGCATGAGGCCAGAGGTCATCTTTTAACTTGACAACTCACTTCTGTGGTACTGTGCAGTGTCAAGTCTAGGCGACAATGAAGTTTTTCTCCACTGCAATTTTATTCAGTGTCAAGTCAAACCACATAATGTTTACCCAATACTGTATACGTATGCTAATAATACTAATACTGTATAAGTTGTGGGCATTTTTCAGACATGTAAAGAAACTGTTACCCTTTAAAGTCCAATGATGAACTTCATTTTCTGTTTTTAACAGACTTCCCGAAACATGTGGTATGATGCCTGAAATGCTTTCAAAGAACATGGACAAAGGATCATCCAGCCTGAAACTAAGGACTATCAAAGGAGTCAGATAAATAACAGTCAATACGATCACAAACAGGAGCATCCCACCAACTGGAACTTTTTTCCATGAACTTAATTATGAATGAGGAACTTTGAACTCACAAACTAAAATGGTTATTCGAGAAAGGACACACGTGTGGCCATTTTGGCTTCTCCTCTTAATTGGACATTTGCATTTTTACTCTTTTTCCTTGGTAAAGACCAACCTCAGCCTGCGGGTAAAGAGAGGCCAGTCAGCTTACCTGCAGGAAGGAAAGCTTCAATTCCATATACCCAAAACTAAGGATTCCTGCAAACTGGAAGTGGTTCTGAATGAGCCTATTACCCAACGTGTGGGCACACTGTCCCCTCAGGTACATTCCATTCTTTCTTCCTTTCGGTACTTGCCTCTGAACATACTGATTTATTAATATGAGTGGAATAGCTAATGAATCTAACAATTGATCTTCTTTGACAGATTTTTGTTTGTTTACTTTTAAGGTGGTTAGACATCTGGAAATACAAAGTCTGCTTTGTCCATGCAACATAGCACATACGTATTTGCATACTTATTTGTCATGTGCTTCCATGATAGATTTATCACAGTGGTTAAAAAGTAATTATATAATTACTGTTCGATGGTGATTTAATACTGAGGGATCAGACAATGTCTTATTCAGACTTGAATGAATTAACATTTAAAAGATACCCATTTAGGTTGACCTACCCTTAGCAGTGAACTCATTGTCATGTTCAAGAAAGCAGTTTGTGACATGGTACGTTATGCTGCTTGTCAGTCTTAAAGGGATGACATGGTGTGCAACAACACTCAGCTCAGCACTCAGACTCATCCTTTAATGTTGTTTACGCTACATTCTTAATCTTAATATCACAGCAGAAACCAAGACTCATCAGGTAAGGAAATGTTTTTTTTCAATTCCATGCAGATTGTAGCATCAGTTGCTTGTTCTTAGCAGACAGGAGTTGCACCAGTCTTCAGCTACTGTAGTCATCTGCTTCAAGGCTCAATGTGCTGTGCATTCAGAGATGTACCTTCTACATACCTTAGTTTTAACAATGGTTATTTGGGTTACTATTGCCTTTCTGTCAGCTAGAGTCAGTCTGGCTGTTCTTTTCTTAAGGAGACTTTAGGTATCAGCAAGGCATTTCTGCCCAGAGAAATGCAGCTCACTGGATTTTTATTTTTTTTTTAGATCATAGAGATGGCTGTAACAGTACCATCTAGCACCAACAACCATACCACATTTAAAATCACTTAAATCAAGTTTCTTCCCCATTCTGATATTTAGCATGTCTTCTTGACCATGTCTACATGATTAACTGCATTTAATCTCTACAGTTGCTGCCATGTGATTGGATGATTAGATATATATGAGCTGTTAAGATTTTTGTGAGGTAATGAAGTGGCCAGTGAGTGTATATATGTATTATCACACAATATCTAGCATAGACATTCACGTAGGTAAATATAGGTTTATATGAATTTCTCCCCCCACAGAGTGACCGAGAAAAACAAATCCAACATTATGTTGACAAGTTTGTTACTTTCGGGTGTTACTTTGGGCAAGACATTGTTAGTAAGCCTGATGAAATCATCGTGTATTTTTTTCTTTGAGTTATTTTGTTGGCTGTTGATAAGTTGTTTCCTGACACAACTTGCAAATATTATTATCTGGGCTCTGTGGATTTGTTTCTCAAATAAAGAATTCATTTTAGCTATTTTAATGTCTAAACTTTCAACAGGTTTTTGACTGCAACTATTTGGCTGATGAGGTGAAATATACTCACAATGGCTGTCCGATTTTAAAGGAAGATATTGTCAAACTTCGTCTGTACAGGTATGTATCTGGGAGAAAACAGACATGCAGTGTTTATCTGGTTCACGTAGAGTAGACAGCAATATTAGAATGTATGTTACACCAAATTCCTCCTACTCATCATTATTCTTTTGGCGTTCAGTTTCACAGAGACAGAAACCTACACTGAACTCTTCTCACTCCATATTGAGATCACGGACCCTGACTGTAATATTATAAAGCTGGGACCACAGACACTGCAGGTTCCAGAGTTTTACGGCCTTTCAAATGTTCTTGATGGTAACGTGATGTCCTTCAACTATGAGCGTCGAGCCAACGTAGAGTGTACCATTAGGGTGACTACCCCAGAGTCTGGTCTACCTTTACATGGTCAGCTGGTCACTGGGCAACCAGACAAGTTAGAGGGGCCAAGAGGAGATGAACCAGATAGCTTTGTTCCTATTCGACAACAATTAGGTATGACGTTTTAAGTGGTAGCTTTCTGGTTTTCTCAAAACTTTCTGCTTTATTGAAGATGGTACCTTGACCATTAGTGGCATAATATAATACTGCAAATGGATCCTCACTGTGTGTGTGTAAGAATGCCTTGAAGAGATTTGTGGTGCTTAGGAGGCTTTTCTATTTGATGTTCTTTATATTCCCAAGATAAAAACTTTTTTTTTTTACCAAACTTTACTCTTCAGAAAATAAAGCAAGAGCCAAATGCAAGACAGAAGATTGTTTAAAAGGACTAAAATTGGTAAAGATAACAAAAGTGTCCTGTGAAGAATTCTTACTGATGGGTATTCGCTACCAGCATACAGTTCCTCCATCTCCTGACATTGACTACATTGCTATTAGACTTGATCTTACAGACACAAGAAGCAGAAGCATAATTCAGGTAAATATTATAGTCATATAAAAAGTATTTAATGCAATTAAAAGGTCGCCTATTCAACATGTTACCATCTCCTTTATAATTTTTTCTCATATTAAACATCTTGTGTGTTTTCTGTAACTTCTGCACCCAGTCAGAGCAAGCATGGATCCCTGTGACCATTACTGGTGCAGTTCCAAATCAGCCCCCCAAGCCTGCCTTCATGTCCATGTACATTCTGGAAGTGGATCAGTTCATACTGACTCCACTCTCTACAGCGATCCTGGATGCAGAAGATGCAGAGACCCCTAAAAACAGGCTGGTGTTCAATATTACCAACCCCCCAAGCGAAGGTTTCATCACACATTTGTCTGACCACACCAAGCCCATCTCATCCTTCACCTGGGTGGACCTTAATGAAATGCTCATCAGCTACCAACCGCCCAATTCTAGTCATACACATCGCAGGACTTATGAGGTATTCCTACCTACAAAACAAGATTTGTAGCAGCTTTATTTTAAGAGACACATTTACACCGAATTTACCTGTTCCATTATTGTAGTTTTTGTTTTTTTTAAACTGATCTTTTAGCCTTTACTTAACTAGGTAGAGTTTGAGGTCCACGATTTCTACTTTGAGAAAAGCCCACCTGTAATGATACATGTTTCAGTAAGGCCAGCTGACACAAATGCGCCAAGAGTATCATGGAACATGGGTGAGTATACCTTATTGGCAGTGGGTTTAACCCATAATAACCATACTAACCATACTGATTCTAATTATATAAAATAATAATTTCTTCTTATAGACCACATGTTCTATGTTTTATATTGTGCTTTTATTTATCTTTTGTCGTAACATGACAAATTTCCTCGTGGGATAATAAAAGGCTATCTTATCTTATCTCATCTTAGGTGTCAGTCTGCTGGAAGGTCAGTCTCGTCCCATTACATGGGATCAACTCCAGATTGTAGACAATGATGATCTAAGGGCTGTGAGAATCATTACTGTAGATGGCCTACAGCATGGGAGACTGACTGTCAATGGTAGATGCTATTTACTCATTTTGCCCTGAAATGGGATTTATTATAAAACATGCATATGTTTGTCAAACTCCTTCTGATTTTAGGTGGAAAAGGGTTTATGTTTACTGTAAATGACATCAAATCTGGAGCAGTTCACTACCACCATGATGACAGCGATACCACCAAAGACTTTGTGATCTTTCGGATCTCTGATGGCCGTCACCAGGCCAGACACAAGTTCCCTATCAACGTCTTGCCCAAGGATGACAGTCCACCTTTTCTCATCACTAATATGGTTGTAGAACTCGTGGAGGGACAGACAGCTCTTCTACGAGGTTCTATACTGCAATCCTCAGATATGGATTCCAGTGATGACTACATCTTGTTTAACATTACTAAGTCTCCTCAAGCTGGGGAGATCATGAAGATGCCAG
>JAUZSU010134710.1:0-16218 GCA_034780255.1 Parotocinclus maculicauda
GGGACATAATGAGATAGCGGATATAAAGGCCGCCTCACCGATAGCTCTGTAATGGCGACCGGCGAGGACGGCCGAACAATCCGAGCGAAGGTAGGAACCCTAACATTCCTCAGCGAAGTAATTGAGTTGTCTTTTAAGATTCTTGTCAGAGTCGGTTTCTAGGTGTCAACAACTTTCTCTTCCATTTATCCTGCTTTCCCACTTTATTTAACATATCCATCTCAGTATATTGGCAGTATGATATGACACATTATGTAGAAATAATAAATAATATTAGTACCACACTGTCAGACTGTCTTCTGTGTTGATGAATTTTTGACAAAGTCCTATTGATCCTAATTGCTGTTATACAGTCTTGCTAATTATATTCTTATGCTTATTGTCATGTATTATTATGAAATAGACTCAAACAAACATGCTCTCACTTCCTGTCTCTCTCAGGCTCTGTGCATACCGGGGCAATTAAAAGGCTGGCGGAAGAAAAATAAATGTCTGCTTAGGAGAGCAGAAATAACATCTGTCAGACAGTATCACCATGTTGCCATGACAACAGTGGCAAAGGAATGATTACACTTTTTCTTTCCATTCCACATGAACGATGTCATTCAACTTCCTGCTCAAGTCTGGTTTGCATTGCTCCAGTGGAGTGAGAATAACAGTCATGTCAGTCACGTTTAACCACTTACACAATGCTCTACCCAGCGAGATAATGCAAAAAACGAGCTTTGATGCATCTGAAATATGCAGTTACCACAACAAAACAGAACAAGTTGGGATAGTATCTAAAAATGCAAACCAAAGGAATCTGTGTTTCTGTGTTAAAGTGTGTGAGTCAAAAGCCACAGGACACTTTTATTTCAGATACAAAAGGATTTATCTGATAACCCCAGCAAGTAATGAGTGAGGTGGTCTTTTGGGCAATGTCCATAACATGGCCACAATATTGGATTAAGCGGAAGTTTTTCCAATGAAAAGGTGGTCATGTAGAATATCAAAAAAGAACAGAATTGTTTCAGAAATCGATTGCCATATCAGATCAGTGGTTCATAAGTTCTTAACACTTTCAAGTTTACACAAGTTCAAAACGTTTTTTGTTCATCACAGGTAACTGAAGATGGAATTGACAATTCTGATGTCCGGGAAATGCAGCTGCCATATCATAGCCACAGACTTCAATAACCGACATCTCACACAGAACTGTTGCATCCCTCATAGCCATATTTCCAGAAACCAGGACTGTGGACAACAAGCCCCATAGTGGTCATCCAAAGACCGCTACTGACAAAGAAACCTCCACAATTCAGCATGTGACGTGTCCTGTGGCTTTTGATTTGCCCTGTATATATACTGTACAATATCTTACCCACCCCTCACATTTTTGTAAATAATTTATTATATCTTCTCATTGGACAACTCTGAAGATATAACACTTTGATACACTGTCAAGTAGTTAGTCTAAAGCTTGTATATTGAGCTTGTACAACAATGTAAATTTGCTGTGCCCTCCAAATAACTCAACACACAGTCATTAATGTCTAAACTCGTTGGCAACAAAAGTACTCCCTTAGTAAAAATGGCCACATTGTTTTTATGTTATTTTGTGTGGCCATCATTATTATTTTTCGGTTCTGCCTTAACTCTCTTGGGCATGGAGTTCATTAGAGCTTCATATATATATATATATATACTACTCACAAATATTAGGGAATATTTTATTGGAGATAGTGTTCCTATTAAAAATATAAATGCAACAGCTCAATTCAAGATCAACAAGTTTGTCTAAATCCGTGTTACAGAGTTCTTCTCCTTTGCCGAAATAATCCGTTATGGACAATGAACACAGGATGATTTTATCAAGGGCATTTTGAATGCATAGAGATGCCGTGACGAGATCCAGAGTCCCACTGTGTGTGCCATTCATCCATGACCATCATGTTGCTGTTCATGATAATGCACGGCCCCATGTTGCAACGATCTGTACACAATACCTGGAAGCTGAAATCATTCCAGCTCTTGCATTACCAGCATATCTCACTGATCTCCCATACATTACCAGATCGCACATTGACCATGGTTGGGATGCTCTGCATCAGCGTATACGACAGCATGTTCTAGTTCCTTACAATAACCAGCAACTTTGCATTGCCATTGAAGAGGAGTGGACCAACATCCCACAGGCCACAATCAACAACGTGATCAACTCTATGCAAAGGGCAAATGGTAATCACACCAAATACTAATTGTATGCCTTTTAGAGCAACTGTGCAATAATCATGCTGTCTAAAAACTACATACAATGAATTAAATCAAATCTGACAAAAACCTGGCAACAGACCTGGTTCTTAGTTAAGCTCTTAGTTTATTTTAACTACCACTTTAAACCTGGTTTTATAAACTGGACTTCCCAGTTTATAATACTTGTAATACTTAATTAAATGCTTATAAATGCAAATGCATAGTTATTATTATACATGGTGTATAATCTGAAACCAGCTGCAAGATGGTCTTGCCAGGTCTCAGTTTCATTGGATAATATGGAATATTATACATCAAATATACAGAATAAGTTTCCTGACCCCATCATAGCACTGTAGTAATTTTAATCCCTAGAGCAAAATTGACTTGTATTTGTAAGGCACTCTCCCTACCAAAGTGCTGATTCCACAGTCATAGCTCTGTTTGTCAAAGCAATGGTGTTGTCTGGAAATGAACGTTCAGCTATGCTAGCATATACTCCATCAAATAGTCTTTTGGCTTAAGGAGTTCCAATGGCTGTATTACCCCTTTGTCGGGTATAATTCTTGCTTTGTAGGCAGCCTGAAAGCACCTCATTCAACTGGGCAGCTGCACAGAACGTGATTCTCATTAAACTAGTCTGGCTCTCCTCTCTACATGGCCCTGAACAAGTGCCTCATCTCTTTGCTGCTTTGAATAGGAAGCTGATTGGTGTCATTTCTGTGTGTGCTTGGCCCTAGTGAAGTCCAGCCCTACTGATGAACTATTGATCAAAGGAAGGCTGAGAGAGGAGTGGAAGAAGAGGGTAAGGAGGGAAGAATCCACCTGGAAGAGGTCATACATCAGAGATCAGAGCGGGTCGAAATCCCAGCCAGAAGCAGAGCTCAATCAAATCTATTCAAGCTTGTTGAAGTCTGCAGGAAGTACTGACAGAGCGAGGGGTAAAGATCAACATTTTGTGTCTGCACTTTTAGTATGCATAGTTTTAAAATTGCTATTAATTGTAGCAAAGACACGTTCTGGAACAAATAACTGCTATCTCACCAGTAACGCTTTTTCATTAAGGACTCTTATCTTAATATATTCAGTGGATCCCAAATTGTTCTGCTGTGCCCCCTTTGTGGATAACACAAACTGTGTGTAACAGCATTCATTGCTTTCAAAATAGTTTTCTCAAAATAGTCTCTCTGCACCGAAATGGCTTTATAATGTAACCAGATCCCTGAGAGAAATAACTATAACCTGAATGTTTGGTCTCCAAATTCACACATTTAATCCCCACATACCTTTTGGAACCTTGCACCATATTCCACAACAATGAGTGTGTTTACATTCACTTAATAATCCGATAATCAGATTTTTGTAGTAATAATAACTAGTAGGTAATTTATACAGAAATCTAGAAATCAGTTAAAGTAATTGGATTTTACTCCAGTAATCAGAGAAGTAATAGCATAAACAAGTTACCTGAATCCAGTTGGATGTGGCAGTAAGCACAAAAAAAACATAGTTGCCAGGCCCTCTTATTCAGATTCCTCTTGTTTATTTACATAGACCAGATGGGAGAGTCTCTAGAGGGATCCTGGACCCTGGAATTATGGCTAAATAATTCATATGGACAGGGAACACTTGTGGGGGCCTGTGGGGGCATAATATATACTTAAGAACATAAAGAATTTGATAATTTAATAATTATTTTACTTTGCAACTTTTTGTGAGATTATTGGGTGGTTGCAAAGAAGAAATCCTAATATAGCCTGGGACATGTAAACCCAGAATTTCCATTATCTGATTGCTCATGTGAAAGTATACTCCTTAATCGGATTACTGATAAAACCTATTTTATTACAGTCTTTGGATTATTAAGGGCATGTAAACGTAACTCAGTGATCAACATGTCACTGACGTCTGGCCTGGTTCCTTCACTATTTAAAATGCGTCAGGTTACACCTCTACTGAAGAAGTTATCAATTAATCCAGCTGGAATATTAAACTACAAACGCTTTTTGTACATGTTCTTCAAGAAAACAACTTTGTTGATTCCAGCCAGTCTGGGTATAAAGTGGACCAATCTATAGACATTGTTCTCATGGCAGTACAATCAATAAACTATATCCTTCTGGATCTGTCTTCTGCATTTGTCACTGTTAATCATCAGATTCTTATCTTCACTAACTTTGGCAATGGTGATCATGTCCACACAACTGATACTGAGCTATTACTTTATTTATTATTTATTCTCTCTATCTAGTGCCCAGATTTCAAAACAGATGTAAAACTGCCTTGCTCTTCCTGAATAGCAAAACATCATCTAAAGTTCAACCTGGACAAGACTGTACTGATCTACCTCCTGGCAAAGAACTCCTTGACACTGGATCTCTCAACAGAGATGGTGTCCCTGTCCCTGTTCATCAAGCATACGCAGCAAAGAATCCTGGCATGATTTTGGACAAAAATGTCAGTTTTTCTTACTACAGGACATGATCAATCAGATCTTGAAGATGTCTTCTCTACAACATAAAAATATAATGTCCTTTTCTGCCCAGACAAAAGCTAGCCAGATACCTGTACAGGCTCTCATCATTATCAGGCTTGATTACTGCAATGTTTTGCTTGCTGGCCTGCCTTCTATTTGCATTGCTACAATAGACAGCATTCGGAATTCTGCAATTCTGGTTCATGACCTACCAAAGTATTTTCATGTCACTCATTTACTAAAATCTACTGACTTCCTGCTTATTTTAGGCTTTAGGGGACTCTGCTTAACATGACTTGCATAACAACTCACGTCTTGGCACCTAGTACACCTGGTACGTTGTTCTGAGTTCAATCTATATCAACAAGGCCGAATCTCTATGTTTCAGTGTCCTGACTCATCAATGGTGAAAAGCTTTCCACATCTGTCAGAAGAGCCCAGTGACATTCTTTCTTTAAAACCTCTTTAAACAATGCAAAGAATAATGTATCTTCTGTCCTTTGTGCTTGCTGTATCAGCTCTTTTCATTTTGTCAACCTCAAGCTTCTCGATGTGTTATTGCAGTATGAGATCTTAGTGTTAAACTTAGAACTTACTTAAAAGTATCCAACTAGCATTTGTATGTTTATGGTTTGACTGGTAATGAGTACATAGATATGCTCAGCTGGCGAAGTCTATGAATGCACTGTGTGCTTAGTGTTGTGTCCTGCTGTTGGTCTGTTTCAATGGAGTGCAGTCAACTCAGTAGACCAGGTTCTTTCTTTCCCAGGATATCCTCAGTAAAGACTGAGTAGGATGTTCCACTGCTGATTCTCTCAGTTTCTGTCAACCAAACCACACTTGTACATTGTAAAATGATTTTGAGGTGATCACTGTGAAAAATTATTATAGGATATAATTCTGTTGTAACAGATTAATTGTTTACAGTATCTTATTGGAGTTCTAGCTTAAATGCAAGGCACCGAAGAGACCAAATTCAAATCCCAGTGATTCTCTGTAGTTGGGCCATTCATCACACAGGTATAATTGACCATGTCTACAGGAGGGAAGGCTAAATAAAGGAATTTCTTCATGAAGGCTCTGGAACCTTCTAGAATAGCCCATATTCTTGTGCCACCATACTAATAGCATACATGAAAATGAATGCCATTAGATGATATTCTCAAAAAAGGATGGCAGTTATTGGTTCACTGAAGGGTTATATGTCTTATTTGTGTTCTAAGAACTCAAAAGATAAAGAACAAAGAATAAAGATGGAACTCTGCAATGATAATATTCTCATATGTAAATATTGCTCCGCAGAGTCAGGACAGGAAATAATGACAATAAACAAAAGAAAAACACAAAAAGGGAAGAAGAGAAGATATAAGGCAAGGACAAAAGTACTGTTTTGAAAATAAATGTCTTCAGAAGAGACTTGAAGGGGGAAACAGACATATAGTCTTGAAGAGTTTGGGACAAGGGATTTCATACCTTGGGGGATATGGTACTGATCTGCCAATCAATAAAAAGAGTCTAGAACAGGGGACAGTGAGCTTACAGTCAGAGAACCCGAGAGTGCACGGGAGGATGTATGCTTGAATGTACTGCCATGATATGCCAGACACAGGCCATGAAAGTATTGAGCAGTGAACGCTCAATAGATGGAAAAGAGGCATGGGTATTGTATTTCCCTACAGGAGATCCCTTGTCCTTGTACTTATTGCAAATGCAAGCTGCGTATATCCTATGGATCCATAAATGCATGTGTGCTGTTTGTGCTTCAATCATTGTCAATACTTAGTATTTTCCTTGAAAGCAAATCCAGCATCTCAACATGCAGCATTTGACATGCAACGCTGGATCTATTGCAGGCTCACAGTGAGATAAGCTCAGAATGACTTCAGGCCATTAAACATTAATGGCAATTCTCTGGCTCCTGATCTTGTGAAATGACAATATTTATCGTAATTCCCTAAACTACTATAGATACCACATACACTAAAGACATAGTTTAGTTTAGCACTTCAGGTCTGATATGTCAATGTTGGAAAGAGCTGCATGTGTCCCACCAAAACTGTAATCTGGCAGCTTTCCCATTTCATACTGCAGTATGTGGTGTGTTGGGTGAAAATAGCTTGTATATAACGTCTTGTTCTAGTAACATACCAGGATGATTTGTGTTAGACAACGTTAACATTGTTTTACCAGCTGACTGGATTTTAATTTAAAAAAATTGCAAATCTTTAACATATAACACAAGGTCATATTAAGACCAGTCATATATGTTCACTCGGGTAGCCTGATTTAGAATTATAAATGAACCTAATGCATGTCTTTGGACTGTGGGAGGAAACTGGAGCACCCAGAGTAAACCCACACAGAGTCCACACAGGAAGAACCCAGACCTGGTGTGCCACAATTTGTTTATCACTGTTTATTGCTGCAATAAACTATTGGGGGAAGCTGAAAACAGGGAAATCCACTTACATAGCCTTCTTGTACACTGGATGAAATTATAAAAAGATTTGAATGTCTAAAATAAAACCCAAATTAATCTTAAAGTATTTCTTAGAGATTAGTCGTCAATTGGCAATCTGTCACAGTCCACCAGGCTCATGTATTGATCTGGTCAAAGAAAAGTTTTGAGTCCTATAGAGATGATTATTTGATCTCACAATAAAAAACAAACCATTGGGAAAACATGTTTCAACTACTCATCAGCTGTAGGAAGCCATTATTCTTGAGTGGAACAACATTGCTTTTTCAGTTTTAGGTATGGAACATTTTTTGCTCAGGAGTGAAAAGGGGTACCTCAATTCTCATTATTAATTTGTCCAGTTCTAAAAACAACAAGTAGCTGGCAAATTCCTACCATAAGGAATAATGTAAATTGAATTAGTCTGTTTCAGTGCCCAGAAAAAAATCCACACAATATATGGTGATTTTTTTATGCATTAATAGAGGTGCATTGTACATATGCTGTCTGATTTACGAAGGGAATTAAATGCATCATCTATCATGAACTGAGGATTTGAATATAGTATATACTATTACATAATCTTACATTAACCTACAGTTGTCCAAAATCATTAACACGAAGCTCATTTTATAATACAGTGTTTATGTATGGAATTATGGAATGAAATTAAAAAGTAAAAGCAAACACCTCAGGTGCTAACATAGCTGCTAAGCTAACTGCAGCCTATGTTCTGGAGGATTGCCTCTTGTAACCAAACTTTTTAAGACCCATGTGTTCTTATTTGCACAAAGAATACAGTATTCAACCGAGACTCGAGGGAATGCCACGGTGAGGTGAATACAGAGAGACAAAAAATGGGGACAGGGCCCCATTATAAGGAATGCTACTACAATAGTGACTGGTGACAAATGAAAATGACTAGTGACAAATGTCCCCTGGAAGTCATGCATCCCAACCACAGATGTACAACGCACCTTGCCCTCAGACTACCACAAGAGTCTTAAACCATTTTCTTCTGTCTGTGTTCACCTCGCCAGGTAATTCTGATCTTTGTTCTACCTGTGACTTTTCCAACAGGGGAGATGCTCACAGGCTTCCACAACAGAATAGCTCCAGGGGAAGTTTCCCCTTAAGAACGACACTCAAGGTTGAATTTTTCCTTAACTGAGGAAATAACTTATGGGTTAAATGATGCATAGTATGCCTTAAATGATTTCCTAAGCATATGTGTTAAGGGATTAACATTACTGAAAACAGTTTTACAGGAATAAAAGTCAACCGTTTTTATGTAAGCCATTTGTTTACCTGTGCTAGCGCTGTTGAGGCAGATGTCCTTTATTAGCACATAATTTCACAAGAGTAACAACGGGAAGACAAATATTGCACAGAAGCAGTATAGTGATACCAAACTATATTAAGATGTACTGCTCACAAAAACTAGGGGAGATTTCAAAATGAAAGAGGATCCCACAAGCACTGCTGGTCAATCTGATCCTGTCCATGCCCCATCACTGTCAGTGTGTTTTGGCAGACTTAAGTGACCATACACCCTACTGAACAGTCAATGTGTGGCACTCTCGTAAAGTCTGACATGCTCCTGTTCACCCCCATGAATATGGCACTTGGTACTCAATCACCATAATCGAGTTTGCATCATATTTGCGGAATTAAACAACTTTCTTTAACTTTCATTTGCTTTTCTGATGAAATGTTGATGTTTATTGATTTTAAATCAAATGCTTCTATTTTTAATCGCTTCATATTCATTTTGAAATATCCTTTAATTTTTGTGAGAAGTGTAATTCTCTCGCTACTTTTTTACCTCCTAAATGAACCCGCATCCTGAGAGCTGGTTAAACCACTATGTATACAAAAATTACGTTTTACAATGAATTGCAATGCAGCAGAAATTGCACAGCTATGAAAAGTGGAGCGATCCAACTCTGGATGCTCTGACAAATTGCACAGTGACAGCTGGTCAAATGCTCATCATTCCAGTGGGTTCTCCAGGTCATGAAACACTCTTCTTGGGATGTCCTCATTTATCTCCATAAATTCTGCCATGGTGCGACTAAGGTGTGTTTAGAAGTACCCTAAGTTATTCTCCTGTATAAAATATAATCTAACTTGTTTGTCAAGGTGTTTTGTGCAATGGTTTAACAACATTAGGGGTTATTTAAGGAAACAGCTTGAAAAAACCTTAAGTGAGCATTTTAAGGAAACCTTAAGGAAACACTTAGGGTGTTTTTGTGCAACGTGCCTTAGTTTAAGGAAGCCTTACCTTGTTTTTTAAAGTAAAATATTAGCTTAAGGTGCCCAGGTCCTTATTTCATTAGTGATTCCTTGCTCACAGAGATGCTCTTAACATCCCTATTCCGTACAAATTGATTTGATTAGTGTCGTCCCCAATGTTTCATGTCATGAGCCAGGTAGGCAGATCATCACCCTCCCTCAGTATCCAATTAAGTCACCCAGTGGATAGAAAAATCCTGGTAGATCTAGAGGGTAATCCTATTTTCATCTCATCAAGCTACTCCCCTTCATCTTCACACGCTCTCACTATCTCTGTCTCTGGGGGGTTGCCTATCTTCCATCTTGGCTCCTGCACTTTAGTGACTGAGCGCTAGAGCTTAAATATCTTAATTTTCTGGGGAACAGATGGTGGACAATGTAACGCGTTGGATTTCCCTCTGGAATTTCTCTACTTTGTTCATTACTGGCAATCTCTTAATGCCCAAACATCAGGGATTTTTTACAGAAGATTTTCACATTCCTATAACTCTTGTAATTTTCTCATCTGACAGCAATATGTTCCATTTTATATTTCACATTCTAGCATGCTCATTCATATTAGGTTACATTTACAGTATTTAGCAGATGCCTTTATCCTGTTTGGCTCACAACTGAGCTGGGCAATGGTAAGGTAAAATGCCTTGCTTAATGGCCCAACAGTGACAGCTTGGCAAAGCCTGAATTTTAACTCAAAGTTTCAGGATAAGTAGCCCAGTTTCTTACCTTCAGATACACTATCCTTTATATAAACTGTTAAGGTTTACGCACATGAACAGGTGGTTGGACCCAAGTGATGGAAGCAGGGCTGTGCTGAGAGAGGGCGTGCTCTTGTGAGTTGAAGTTTTAATACATATACGGTATCTCACAAAAGTGAGTACACCCCTCAAGATTTTTGTAACAACATTTTGTATTTTATTGTATTTTCTCATGGGACAACACTGAAGATATAACACAGCAATGTAATGTAGCCAGTCTACAGCTTGTTTAACAGTGTCAAATTTGTCGTGTATTCAAAATAACTCACAGTAATTATTGTCTAAACCAAATTGTGCCCAATTAACAATTTTTCCTCCCGGTATCATGTGAACCGTTAGTGTTACAAGGTCTTAGTTGTGAATGGGGAGCAGGTTTGGTGTTATCGCTCTCATACTCTCTCATACTGGCCACTGGAAATTCAACATGGCACCTCATGGCAAAGAACTTTCTGAGGATCTAAAAAAAAGAATTGTTGCTCTACATAAAGATGGCTTAGGCAATAACAACATTGCCAACACCCTGAAAGGTAGCTGCAGCACAGTGGCCAAAACCAGGACAGGTTCCATTCAGATCAGGCCTCAACCTGGGTAACCAAAGAAGTTGAGTGCACATGCTCAGCATCCAGAGATTAGCTTTTAAAAATAAACCAAGGAGTGCTGCCAGCATTTATGCAGAGGTTAAGCCTGCAAGCAGTTTGCTGAAGACAAGCAGACTAAAGACATACTTTGAAACCATGTCCTGTGGTCTGATAAGACCTAGATGAACTTAATTTGTACAGACAGTGTCAAGCATGTCAAGCACAAGGTCTCTAACATCCATCAGCTCCATGATGTTCTCATGGAGGAGTGGAAGAGGATTCCAGTGGCAGCCTGTAAAGCTCCAGTAAACTTCACACCAAAGAGAGTTAAGGCAGTGCTGGAAATTAATGGTGGCCAAACAGAATATTGACACTTTAATGGCAAAATTAGGCCATTTTTACTAAGAAGTGTATTAACAGCTGTGTGTTTAGTTATTTTGAGGGCATACTGAATTCATACTGTTATACAAAATGTAGACTGGCTGCATTACATTGTATCAAAATGTCATATTTTCATTGTTGTCCAATGAAAAGTTTTAATAAAACATTTACAAAAATGTGAGGGGTGTACTCACCCTTGTAAAATTCTGTATATATTTGTATCCATACATACACGTGAGTGACAATAAGTATGTATGGATATAAATGTATTTATGGGCGTAAGGTGTGTGAGGAATGGTGAGTTAAACAAAAATAAAATCATGAGATACGTAACAATATAAATACTAGTTGATGGTAACAAACAATAATAACCCATGGTGGGGTTTGAACCTGGATTGCTACAGTGCAAGCACTGGGCATTGCTGAGGAGTTACACAAGCTGGGATAGTGGAAGAGAGTGCCCTATAAACGGCAGACAATGGAGTCGTGTGGAGACAGACTCAATGATAAGGACATCTCTAAAGAAACTAAATGCTGAAGGTGCGCAGGGTTATTCAGCAAACCTAAATGCCACTAACAAACCCGGAACGGGAAATGTGGCGAGCAAGAAGAGGCTATCCCTGAACCAGAAAGGTTTACCTTAGTTACCTCCCATAGTCCAAAAACATGCATTATGTTAATGTATTAGGCAACCTTGTGTCTGTCATTGAATGGCTTAAGAATGGCCTTTCTGAAGAGCGACATTAAATAAATGAAACAAGTTAGACTTAGTTAAACTTAAAAGCTAGTGAAAAAAACACAAATTATTTGAATAACCATTAACACCATACAGTCATAGAAAGAAAGTATGTAATCTCTAAAAACTTCATGAAACAAACTGATTGTGCATACTTTCTGCATAGATCTGCATGCTTTGTTAATCCCCTTGATTCTCTTATGTAATAGTACGGGCACCACAGATCAGGTTATATTCGGGTGGTGGATCATGACACTGATGTGGTGGTGTTGTTGTTAGTGGGTGTTGCAATGATACATGCCGATCAGACACTGCAGTGCTGCTGGAACTTTTTAACACCTCAGTGTCACCGCTGGACTGGAAATAGTTCACCAGCCAAATAATATTCAGCCACCAGCATCCTGTAGACAGCATCCTGTGTGCACTGATTAAGAAATATAGGATACTAAAACTACCACCACATCACTGTCACTGCAGTGCAAAGAATCATCCACCACCCCAATACCCAGTACCAGTTCAGTTGTGGTCCCGTTGGTCCTGACCATTAAAGCAATTACCAAAATAGCCTTATATCATATTAAAATATAGCGAGAGACAAGGTTTTTATGTCCTTTCAAGACCTAGAGATGCTCATCCATGTGTGTATCGTCAGCAGGGAAGACTAATGCAATTGTCTATTAACTGGACTTTCCAAAAAAGACCATTAAACAGCTGCAGCTCATTAGAATGATGCTGATAGAGTTTTAACCAGAGCCAATATAATAGAGAACATTATTCCAGTATTAAGATCTTTACACTTGCTTCCACTTAGCTTTAACATGGATTTTAGAGTGCTGCTACTAGTCTATAAACCACATAAGGGTTTAATCCCAGAATATATCTCTAAAATAACGAAAACTGAGTTGGTATCTTAGATTGATTCCAGTCAGCTATTATAGCTTAGAGTTAAAACTAAATAGATATTATGCCCCACATTAAGATAATTCAAAATATTTTTTTCATGTTCTTTTGATTAAGCAATCATCTGCTTTGTGACTTTCACATACCATGCATTAGGTTAATTGTTCACTCTAAATTGCCCCAGTATGTATGTATTTAACTAGTATCTTTACAACCTTGCTTCTGTCATGAATAACCAATGGTAATGGTGATTAGACATTAGATAAACAAATAAACAAACCTATACAAAGTATAATATAATAACTTCATACTGTTGAGAACCACTTTGTTTTAGTATAAAATAAAAATTTAAATTATTTTTTTTAAGTATTTAAAGTTTAATCTGAAACATATTGGAAAACATGGAACTTTAACTTTGACATGTGCAAAAGTTTGGGGCACCTTTCCAGATAATCCCCTGCTAGTTTTATGTTTGTTTGTTTGGCTGCTTGATCCCCTCCATCCCCCTTTCCCTTAGTCAGGGGAAAGGTGTGGGGGGATCTGAAATCTAAGGCAGAAATCACTGGGCACAAAAGAGAAATGCACTGTGGATGGAATGCCCATCCATCACCAGGCTGGGTAGAGAGCACCGCTGACACCCTGGAGGATCTCCACTTTCAAATATGCCCAACCGTGCCTTCAAATTTAAGTTTTAGAGGCTAATTTGAGAACAAAGCATATAAGGTTACCAGACATGTCAAAATTGTAGCGTGATATAGCCCAGTAACCCAATAACTCCTTATTTCTCTGGTCTGTTTAATCTCTATTTTATGCTGAAGCTCATCACTTTCAAACTAGTGACCTTAATTAGTGTAGTTTCTGTCTTTATTTTACTGGCTCATCTATTACCCCAACTCTCTACCTCTGTATCTAACAGGGGTATCTTATGTATCCAGGAATAAAATGAATATCCTCTGGGAGAGCGAGATGACAGGTAGAGTAAAGTCAGCATATTTCATGCATAGATGTGCTGTTTGCTGGATAACAATATGGATAAAAAAATATTTAAATATCTCTCATGCACACAAATATTATATGTTCATCCAAACCTGACAGCAGCTTGTCTCTACTATACAGAAACAGCAAGGCACAGCCAATACTGACTCACTGAGTTTACTATACTGAACGTGCTTCACAATCAATACATCGCTGACAATACAGCCAGCACATAGACCAGAACAAACAGAATGTATTTTTTCTGAATCACACTGTCAAATATAGAGACAATGCTTGCGTGTACTAGCTGTACAAGAGTGATGTGTATTCGCTGATCTGTCAGAACACGAGCAGCTTGTATTAAACACATATCCTAAAAACATAACATAACATAACTAGAACACATATACAGTTTTAAAGACACAACAGCCTTGCATGTGTACATAAGAGAGGCCATTTTGTGCTGCCACCCACATATATAAACAACCACCTTGTCAAAGAGCATGGGAAACCTTAAGTTCGGCAGCACTTTGGCTATGACATTTTTCCCTAGGGATTAATATAAGCTAAATTATCTGATTTTGTGCATTCACTTTTACCATGATAGCATGCAATCAATTCCTAACCATATTTTGCATGCAAATCGTATACTAAAAAAACTGCTATTTGAAGAATGATATTAAATGAGCTTGGATAAAAAGGAAATCTATTATACAGCTTTTTAAAAAATGAAGAGATCACTGCAAAATTATCAGTTTCCCTGGTTTTACTATTTGTAGGTTCTCTATGTGTTTTGGTGAAATGGAACATTTTTCTTTTATTCTATAAATTACTGACAAATTCAAAATAAAAACATATTTATTCGCAGCAATGGCAAGTGCATATATTTACTGTAAATTACAAAATATGCAGTGTTTTCAGACCTTGAGTAATAATTCAATTAATAATACAAATAAAAGTTTAGATTTTTTTCATTAAAATAGTACTAATGTTATAACTATGAAACGTTCAGAAAGCCATATTTCAATCACAGCTTTCACTTTTCTCTGAATAATTTAGATTTGGTTGAGGGGATCACCTAATCAGCAGCTCGTTGATTAGAATGAGGTGAGTCTGTGTTGGAATTTATCATATACTGGAATGGAACTGCTTCCATTCTTCCATACATTCATCTAATTATATACTACTATATGTTTACCCTCCCAGGGTAATTAGGAATGGTGTCTAGCAGCTGTTAGTGCTGGCCTATCTACAGTTAATGATCTATCTAAACAAAAATTAGGGGATATTTAATAGATTTGTGTGAACAGTATATTATTTCATATTTTATAGGTTCACTGTCTATTTACATACCATGTTTGAATTAGCTTCCCCTTAAAAAACAAACACAGTTGAATTTGAAAAATCATTAAAAAAAGATTTTTTAAAGGGGACACATTGGGTTTCTCTTTTGACTGTGACTGATATCCTAAAGCACTATAGCCCATCGTGAGACGTCTGTTTTGTCTATGGAAGCCTTCTGCTAATCCTTAGGACCAATCAGAGCTCAGCTCTGGTGGAAGATGTTTTTGTATTGACAAAACTCAGAAATAGTGTCTTCTAACAGTTTGTTATTGTGTTTTCAGCCAAATTACACTCTTATGGTTTAATCCTGCTGTCCAGTGTGACCCAGTGTTCCCCATTCCATAGACTTTTTTTAGGAAATCAGGCATAAGAGTGTTTACTGTAAAAAGTGTTATGTGATGAAAACTAATTTGGTCTTAAGCTAAAGATCCAAAACTATGTAGACACCCCTTTTATTAATTGTTTCAGATAGTTTGTCATCTGCTTGCTAACATGAACCCCACAGGCATGTAATCTCCATAGAAAAGCAGTGGCAAGAGAACAGGGAAGCGGCAAACTTAATACACAATATTTCAAATTGTCATTTAACATAAATTTGTAATTTAAAGTTAATTATTATTATTATTATTATTATTATTATTATTATTATTATTATTATTATTATTATAAAATCAAGCCCCTTACCTTTACGAATGAGGTCCTCGATGTCCTGGTCAAAGCCGACCCGGTGGCATTTGCTCCACAGACCCATGTTGGTGGAGTTGTATTGGCGACTGCATTCGTCCGCGGCGCTCATGGCGAACAGCTGCCTCCGGCTGCGCGTCACCAGGAGCTTCCCTTCCCAGCGGTCGAGGCGGGAGCGGCTGGCGCGCAAAGGCAGGCTGTTGTTGGGGATGTAGATGAAGCCCGGGTCCTTGCGGCGGCTCGAGAAACTTCGGCAGCGTTCCCGGTAGCGCCGAGCGTCCGTCTCGTACCAGTGATCAGAGCAGACGGCTACGGCCAGCATGCCGAGCGCGCACAGGGACAGAGAGAGACCGGCGTAGAGCAGCAGCTTCCCTGCCGCCATACTCCACCTCCTCGCTGCT
>JAUZSU010134721.1:0-16218 GCA_034780255.1 Parotocinclus maculicauda
AAAGAGAAAAAGAGAGAGAGAGAGAGAGAGAGAGAGAGAGAGAGAGAGAGAGAAAGAGAGAGAAAGATAGAAAGAGAAAGAGAGCTATTGTTTTGGGTTGATCTTTATAACCTGTCATAATATAACCTTTATCATCATATATCACCTCATTGATTCGAATGTACTAGACAGTCAGTGAAGCTATTGAGGTAAGGGAATAGGAAGACATGTTAAACTCTTTAACAGCAGCAATAACATGCATGTCTCAACAGCTCCCTCTAGTATTCTGTTTCTGAGAAGCAGACCTACTCATTGATGAGAGACACACTAACCATGTACCAACCCCCACATCTGAGTGTAATGGTCCCCCCCTCATGTGTGCTATGCATGCTGATGAAAGTGCTTGTGTAAAGAAGCTTCGCTCAAGTGTGACACTTGTTGACACACAGCAGCCTTAGTCTTGATACGCACGCCGATGTTTAATGTGAACACAACTCTCACTGATGCACCATTTCCAAATTATGTTTACATTTAGCAGACACTTATCCAGAGTGAATTTCAACTGATGCAGTCATTCCAAGCAGATGTAGATGAAGTGTCTTGCTCAATGAGCCAAAGGTAGTAGCTTGGCAGAGGTACCCACAGTCCCACTATATGTTGTCGTGCATCAGATCATAGTTTTAGAACTACAATCACTATTAAAGCACAAAGATATAAAAGCTATCTTGACTACTGTTTTTGGTGCTTCATTATTTAACCAGATACAGTATGTCAAGGTTCCAGCTCTTCAGCAAATGTTGGATTTATAACCAAGATACAAGCCAAGCCAAGTTTACTATCACAAAATGTTCTGTGGGTGGCACAGTGGTCAAAGTGGTTGGTACTGTTCCAGTGATCCTTGCTTCGATTCTCTCCCAAACACCCCCCCCCCCCCACCTGTGTGGAGTTTGTAGGTTCTCCTCATGTCTGCATAGGTTTTCTACAGGTACTCTGCATTCACCTCACATTTGAAATACATGTTAGGTCAGCTAGTCTTTCTAAAGTACCCCAATGAATGAGGGAGTGTGTTAATGTGTCCTGCGATGGATTAATGTTGGTTGCTAACTTGTACCCTATACTACGATTAAGAAAATTAATGAATTATGAGTGTTGTCTGTGATTGAAAATTCTAAAAATGTTAGACCTTAGTGTTCAAAAGTCATAGATTTTGCATGAATAAAAATTAGTTATTGACTCAGTTTCTGAAAAGATGGAAAGAAGTTGGAAAAGTCAGCATTGAATTTGGCAGATGGAAGACATTGCTTCCCCAAACTCTTAGGCATAAAATCAGGCCACCAATCCTCACTTGGTCAACCAGCATGTTGAAAATCCAGCATGCACATTTTCACGGACAATACAAAGGGCCAGCACGTATAGCCGTACACGCACATGCGACAATGAGAATGAAATTTAGTAAAATGCCACACTTCCCATATCCATCCAGTGTTCTTGCTATGGTCTTGATCAGTCTTTAGGAAGATTAACCCTTGACTAGCCTTTCCTCCCTCAGACATGCCACACACAATCACTTGAACTCATAGTGCTGGGTTAACATATTAGACCACTGCACCAGCTGAGTGCCAAATTGGCCTCACTTGATTATAAAGCGGAAAATAAATTTAAGCTGCACAAACTGAACTGCCACCCGATCAGTGAATATTAATGACACTTGTGAATCCAGCTGTTTGCACAACAGAGGTATCTGCAAAGCAAAAGGCAGCTGGAGAAGGAGACTGGGGGGAGGGCGGTGGGTGCTCATTCCTTTTGCAGTGCTGTAATAGCGACTCTGTGTAAATGATTCAGCTAAATGTGAAACAGCAAAAACATCCACCACTCCTGTCTTACAGCCAGTGGATCTTTCTAGACTATATAGAGTGCTTTCGATCTATGCATGTAAGAGCCTCAGTCTTAACAGGCAGAAGCCGATCCAGTGCTGAAGCAGTAAGCAGACACTGTGTACACATGAATGGTAATTAAGAAGAGAGCACAGTTTAGAAAACAGTCTACTTATTTCGTGGTACCTTACAAACATATCAGACACTATTAGGTACTTGGCTGGTAATGCTCCAAACAGCCCTAATTCTTCATGGCATCTCAGAGATTTTGGTCCATACTGACATGAGAGCATTTTCTATCACAGTTGCTGCAGATTTGTCAGCTGCACATCCATGATGTGAATCCCCTGTTTCACTAATATCCTAAAGGTGCTCTGTTGGATCGAGGTCTGGGATTGTGGAAGTCATTTAAGGACAGTGAACTGTCATGAATTGACATGCTTAAGAATCCAGTTTAAAATTTATGGGTGGTTATAAAGGTATGGACATGGTCAGCAATAATACTCAAATAGACTGCTGCTTAACGTGGTAAGTGCTCAGTTGGTAAGTGACCCAAAGTGTGCCAAGAAAATAACCATCATACTTTTACAGCACCACCAACAGCCTGAACTTCTGATACAAGCAGTGATAAGCTGATCCACATTTTGCGGTTCTGATCCAATTGCAGTGCACAACTTTTGATAATGATACAGATTACAATACAGGCTTTTTAAATGTAATATTATAATTATTATTGTTGGTACTGTGTTTAAGGTTACAACATGCTGTCTTGCTGTTTGGCTTATCCAGAACAAAAAAATCTCTACACAAATGACATTTTTGTTCACCAACAGCTAATACTATTTGCTCACTCAGTTACAGACTGAAGTTGCTGCATGCTCAGGGTACGCTGTGGAATGAAATATGGTCCGGTAATTGGATACGCCTTGTTAGTCCAATATCTGATAAGTGAATTACATATATATTGGACCCAATATTGGTATAGGATTAGATTTGACCCATCTCTAGACATAAGGTAGGGTGGAGTCAAGCTTTCATGTTATATATACACCAAATTCTAACTTAATTGGAATGTCACAGCAGAAATCAAGACTCACTGGACCAGGCAATGTTTTCCCAATGTTGATGAGCTGGTAAGTGTAGTTCCTAATGACGGTTTTGAATAGTGTATTGCCCTTAATCCAATGTGGAAATCACAGCTACAATATATAGCTACATCTGTCCCCCAAAACGAAAGAATCCTACCTTGTATCTACACTATAGAATATAACCATATAACCCATGGTCAAGCACCAAATTAATAGCACCAGCATGGACCCCATGTTGGTTCTATTCATTAAAAGATTGGCAAAGTGGATTGGAAAAATGACTTTAAACTAATGCAAAGGTTTGACACAATCAATGACTTAATCGATAACTTAAACTAAGTGGAACAGGTGTATCCAAACATTACATAAGACTGTATATCATAAATATACCTGATAATAGAGATAATAAAGAAAGCAAGTGAATGTACATGCAAAACATAAACTGTGCAGTGAGCTGTACTCAAAAAACTCGTACTTCAAAATCAAACATTTGCTTCAACTCCACAGAATGCTATTAATTGGAGAGATATGTGAGGTAGTATAGCTACAAAGGGCAAATGAGGTGTGAAGAACACAAGACACCAACAAACAGTGCCAAATGCCATTGTTCCAGGGTATACCTTTAGTCTAGTGTCTGGAAAAGGTGAGGTTGTAGATACTCATGCATTACAGCTTGACATTTTAGATCGCTGGTGTTATCTGTATATGACTTTAATGCAGTATGTCTCCTCATTCTTATCGTCCAGGTCATTTATGAAAATGAGGATCTGCTCTGTACCCGGGTTCTGGCTGGGAGCAAAACGCAGCCCGATGTTGTAGCTTGCACCTCCGCCAACCTACAAGTTAAAAAAAAAACATACAAAGGAACATGAAGATACAAATATTTATGATCAGTTATGGCTTAGCAAAATACATAAATTCATTTCATAATGCAGGGTGTATATAAAGCAAGTCCACCTTTAATTGTTTAGTTGTTAATTACGCCTCATTGTTGTGGGAGGAAACAGGCGTGAGCACAGAGACATGGGGAGAAAATGCAAACTCCGCACAGGTGGTTTTGAACTAATAATCTCTGGAGCCTAGTACCACAGTGCCACCCTACAAAAACTGTAATTGGCATCTCTGAAGCCATCTACAGATATATGTATAAAAACAATGTCTTGTTGAGTGAAGGTGAGGTCAGTAAACCAGTGTCAACCAATGATTTTAAGGCAAATCATGAACTTCTCTTTGCCATCTATACATTATTAGATGTCTGACTAGTACCAGCTTAGTCATGTACTGATTTGAGATTTGACCAAACCAGAGTCTTTCCACTGATTTAAAGCTCATTTTAATCAAAATCTACACATTTTTGTATGCCACATTAGCATCTCTGTAGCCATCTAGAGATTTGGCTAAACTAAAATTGTTCCTCTCTAGATGTCTAAACATTTCTGTAAACTAAACCAGCTTCACTTTAGCTCTCTTGTTCATTCAGTACTATCTAGTCAATGTGAATTTATACATAAATCCCCTCAATACACACAAATATGGATTCTTTTGTTTTCTAGCATGTTTTAGGATGGGATGCTATCCTTTTCCAAGTGAAAAACAATATGCATTTGCTATATATACATATACAAATACCTTTTGACTCCCTTTTACTCACTGTATTGCATGGGTATTTAGGGTTTAACTGGCATAAGGTTCATTCCCTTCATATTGGGGGAAAACTATTTTTAAATGCCACACTACTGACTTTCATTTCATTGTAGACAGTATGACCCCAATATATTTAATTTTTTAGAAATACAAAATCAACAAAGTAGATCTTAAATAACAGTATTTTAATTGAAATTTTAAAGTACATTGGGTACATTTATTTAGAAACTGCACATGCAAAATTGTGTGCTTACTAAACGGAATCAGCAATTTTACACTACTGAGGAAAGCCTTATAAAGAAAAAGTAAAAAAAATGTTTAGAGTACCGTTTGGGTTAGTAGTGCTATACAAAATACTTTGAATAGAAACAGAATGTAGAAAGCCCATAACACACATAAATAAAATGAATATGTGACTAACATCATAAAAAAGATGTTATCACATTATTAAGGCATAATTTTTTGACATCACTAACATTGATAATTTGTATATAATAGATATTTAGATAGTTTGTAAGAAGTTTATGATGTATAGCCAAGGGGTCTGTGATTTTATTATTATTGTTATTATTATTATTATTATTATTATTATTATTATTATTATTATTTAATTGGATTTAAAAAATGCAGATCACTATAAACTATTTTTTTTTCTAATATTAGTAGTATTTTCTTGCGTCTTAATTTCTTTATCTACATCTAATGGGGGTTATTGACTGAAGAACAGTTTGAGAACTTTATTCCTATGGGATCAGATTCTCGGTTTCCATTTTTTAAATACAAAATGGTTTAACCGACCTGAAAGTGTTCCTCTTTAAACTGCAATAGATCAGGATGGTCTGAGAAGAGTCTAAATCCTTTGCTGGAAGGGTAAGTATTGGTGAAGCTGATCTTCTTACTGCTGCCTCGCCCTCCTCCTACAGGCACCCGGATCTCAAACGCCTGCGGACACAGTGCAACACACAGCAAAGTGCACAAAAGTTAACACACATTAGCTTTGAAAATGATTTGATTTGGGACAGTAAATCTGCAGCGGCATTGCTGAAAGCATTTCCTAATATAACATGCTGAGCCCAACAGCAGCATGAACTGAGGAAATGTTTATATAACTCCACAATTGGAGAAAGAGCAATGGGGTAACATAATGAAAGGTGAAGTGGGAGAATGAGACACAGGAAACAGAGAGGAAAAAAAAGATAAATAGCAATGAGAAATCAAGAGACAGAATATTAAAAGTAAGAAGAATCTGACAGGAAGCCTTAAGTGATAGACTGAACAGAGTGACACAAGAGATATGACCAAAATGATCAGAGTAGAGTTTAGCATCTAAAAATACCCCAAGCGCCATTTTGCTTGGCATGATCTCAAAGCACGTTCCCACTCAGTCATTCTCAGTGCTGCTCTGCTACACAGCCCGACAAGCAAGCCACATAAAAACAGCTTTTAATGTTCCACATTACTTATAGCGTATCACCATTTACATTTAATGCAAATGCTGCCATTAATTTTGGTAAATGGAAGTACATTATCTGTCACCGAAGTATGAATGACCACAGCTAAGCTGAAAGCCTATGGAATAACTGGGATAAAGCTACAATGGAATACTATTGTACTGAGTTTAGTGTTCAGTATTGTATTTTAAATGAACTGTCAGTTTATACTCAATCTGTAAAGCTTATGGCTTCTGAGTTCTTACTCAATTTGCTATTAGGGTTAAGGCTAAATAAATAATAATTTCATTTAAGAGATTTTTTCTCTGTTGTGTTTTTACTGATGGATTTAAGTCAGGCAGAACAAACGATGTGATGTTAAGTGTTTGCTCAGAATAACCAAATATACAGAAGATTTGTTGTAAGATACCTTTTGTCACACATGTATTTTTAGAAGAAGTTAGTTACTAGATGCTGGTTGTTGTAATCTGAGAGGATGCTAATAAATGCTAATGTGTCATTTATACTTCACATAAACTTCACACTACTACTTCACATAGTAAAGGGTCCAGTAGCCTCATTAATCAAAATATGAAAACTGCAGCTGTTGTTGCTGTTATCTACATGACACTTAAAAACACATGGAAGCCAAAATGCTAAACTCTTACGCGTGATATAACAGGCTGTCTGCAGGTGATGCACAGGAGCCAGGACGCCACTAGATGCTTCGTGTCCACATCCACCACATTAAGAAAGCGGAAGCTGCTTCCAGATCGCAGAGCCTTTACCCCCAGCCTAATGTCCTGCACCTCCTCAGCTGGCAGAGTGAACATTTCTGCTGGGTCCACCTGATAAAATATACAAATACAGTAAACAACAAATGTTTACTCTAGGTCTATTCCTTCCTTTGTTCTTTCATACCAACTTCACCGAAGAGTTCTAGGAACTAACTGGGACTGAGTGAGAGGAACACCTTTAGCTCCCCAAGAACTACATTGAAGCCTGAACTTTGCTATCAGTCCATTTGTCTGTGTGTTTTTTTCTGTTTCTTATATTGTGTACAACAGTGTTTTTATTTGTTAGTTTTCGCCAGCGACTCTTTTTTTCCTAATGAAAACAGAACGATGACTAAATAAGAATGATTGGCAAAGCATAAAAATAGGACAAAATTAATTGGCACTTTTGTCAGTGAAAAAAAAAAACTGATGAAAATGTTTGGCAGAGACGACATCCAATTAGATACTGTGATACAATCAATTTGATCTAACCCCGGGAAGACCGTACAACTAGGCTCTGTCAACAACTGGGAGAGTACCGGTAGTCTACCTGGAAGTCGATATAAGGACAAATTTCTAATTTGATGTCAAGGAAATCATGACTCTTTGCAAATCATGTGGGGTGACAATCTCTGGTAATAATACAGCAAACTTCTGAATCTGCATTCAGTTCATCCTGAAATCCATGAAAAGTTAGGCCAGTTAATGCTAACATTATTTCATGAGCCAATGGTGTGCTTTTACTAAGCTGTGAACTAAAAGACACCATTGATATCCTGTGATGTTAAATAATACAGACATTAACAGATGTTTCATTTAATCAATGTGTACATCATGACGTAAAAAACAACAACATTTAAATATTGCAGCTACAGCAGCTGTGGTCAACTATAATAAAAACAGAACACCTAGACTAAAACTAATTCAGATTAATAAATTATGACTAAACTAAATTACGGTTTAATCAAAAAAAACTATGACTAAACTTGCTGTTTATGACTCAACACTGGATTATACACTTGCATAACTACTTCTTGACCAATCGCCATACTCTTATATCTAGAACAATCACTGCATACTTATCTCACTCAGGGCTCCTTTGTGATAGCAATAAAAGTTGTGTGGGTCTGAGCTCTAGGTGGGAACCAATCACGAACAGTGTGCCAGTCACCCTGGCATAGTTTAGAGATGCCAACTGACCCAATGCATGTTTTGGAAAGTGGAAGGAAACAGGACATCTAATTACTGTGCCACAGTCGTGTCCACTGTAAATGCTCTAAGTTGTTAATCTGCTGTGATTTAAATGTCACTACTAATAAAACAATCAACCCTGATTATGACGACACTGATGATTTTCAGGTTTCTTGCAAGAGGGAGCTGTTTATGGCATGCAACAAAAGAAAGCAAGACAAAAAAAATAGGAACTTCCATTGTTAAAAGTACAGATAATGAACAAACAAACACAAAAATGCAGGCAATGCTGAACACAGAAAACACCTCCATTCATTATTGTCCACTTAGCCTATATTTTATGATTACGGTGTATATACAAAATTTTAGGGAGCTGTGAACCGATGCCAGATAGGTGAAATATGCACATGCCTATTGTTTTATTAATCAATTATGCATAATGATGTAGGACATAAAATAATAATATAAAGTAAAACAACATTTATGGCATAGTATAGTAAAGCTCTTGTTATAGCGCTGTACTCGTCACAAATCTTAAATAAAACCCACCAAACAATTACAATGAGGGTTGTGCGTCAATTAATGCATAGTATTTGTACTGGGGTTCTTTCATTATCTTATTCTCGTTTCTCTGTAAGTCGTTCTTATCATGTCAGCATATTCTCTTAAATTCTGCTCAACGAACATTCAAATTGTGACTTTCTCCATTTCTAAATAGACGAATTGTGAAGCAAACATTAAGAACATTTTGACCCTTCCACATGTACCTGCAGTTCCAAAGGGTGGGAAGTGTAGCATTTAACCCTGCGGATGGCTTGCGTTCCATGTAGTACCAGTGAGTGCCAGCTGAGCGTACCGCACACACAGTTAATGTCCAGCCTCTGCAGGTAATGCACATACACCTGCCATGTCTGCACAGGGGAGGCCAACCACGGGTCACTGCCATGCACACACAGATATACAATGTGTATTCATCGTCCATCGTTCAAACACAATGAAGGTACAGCTGCTATGTATGGGCAAAACTAGTATTATGTTGAAATACTGGCTACAATGGGACTACATTATCTGCAACATTCTATATATGAGTGCATTCATATTACAAGGTCGCTTATGTCATATGCCTGCAACAACAAAGAATTTAAGGACAAGACTTAACAATATAACCCATTCAAAATCACATATTCTGCACACACAGTATTCACATCTCAGAGAACATATGTCAATATCACCATATAATACCCAATCAGTAATGCAGTTCAATAGTATGGAAAAAATCCACATCAACAGTCCTGAAGAGAAACACATAGATTTCAAGATGATAATTCAGTCTAATATAACACATTAATAAATTCTTATTTTACAAGAACTAATATGTCCCTAATGAAAATGAGTACTTCTGACACCTAAGAAGCTTTAAGTAAATTATAAATGAGGTAGTGGAAAAACAAGCATTAATTTATAGCTATTCTTCCAGGAGTGTTTTAAATCAAACAAACACAAAAAGTGGCTGATTTACCACCATACTCATTTGAAGAAGATTGCTAGACCACTAGGAAAGGTCTTGAGGTTCAACATATAAATAGACTACTCTGGATGCATTTGCCAGTGGAACAACATAGGCAAGAGCCTCAAATAATAATAATAATAAATAATTATAATAATATTATAATAATAATAATAATAATAATAATTTTATCCATTATCTTCCTCTTAATCCACACTGGGCGCAAAAGCAGGAATAACACTGGATGGGGTTCCAAACCATCATTGGGCACAGACACAATCATGCACACAGTCACACACTAAGGGTGTAGTAACATGCAGACTCCACACAGGAAAGATCCAGACCACTGCACCATGGGATTGAACCCAGGACCAGGACCAGGACCAGGACCAGGACCAGGGGTGAAACGATACGCAAATTTAACAATACGATACATTTTGCTGTTTTTGCTCCACGATACGATACATTTTCAATACAACATGGAGAAAGAAAATTATTTTAATTTCTCTTTTATTTTTTTTATGTAGATGTCACAGAGGCCAATAGAAACTCCATTTTAGGAAAGGGTTCATAGAAAAAATATACAAAAGAACCATACAAGTCTTAATATGACAACCTAAGTACATATGGAAACTGAACTTGCTTCAGCCAGTTTATTTACATCTTATTTACATTTATTTGATCCTATGTTTCCTTATAAAGTGGCACTATTACTTTCTGGATGAAATGAGTGCGAGATAGAATTTTATAGCGAGGCTCAATTACCCCCAGAAAATTGCGGAATCCAGGATCGTCTACAACAGAGTAGGGCTACAAATCAGAAGCTATAAACTTCCTTATGGAGTAAGTAATTTGCTTTGCCCGTTCACCATCGGCACTTAGCGGCTGCTTAAATGCTGCGACTCGTGTTTTCTCTTTGCTCCGGTAAGTGAGACGTTTGGATGGTGTCTCCGCAAATGGGTTTTTATATTGGAAGTTTTAGCACCGATGTTTGATACTCGCATTGAGCAAAGTTTACACACAGTTACCGTTTTGTCCACCATTCTTTGCGCGTCATTGTTGTAACTGACTGTGAAACCAAAATATTCCCCCACAGGAGATGGATGCGACGGTGATTTTGGTTGTTCCAGCTCAGTCTTGCTCTCTTCGCTAGCCATTTTCACAGTCAGCTAATCTTCCAACAGGCTAACCAAAACAATAGCATGACGTTTTCCCCCAGTAGCTCGAAACACTGCTCGGGCGTTGTCATAGTAACACACCATGTCATTTAAGATATGAGACATTTGTTTATGGTGTATTAAATGTGACATTTAATTTAAATAAATGTTATGTTGTTTGAGTTTACAGAACTATGTAGAACTGGTTTCATATCCCCTGTAGCATAGAAAATGGGTTCATACGGTCAAGTCCTAAATTGTGTTATATTGTGGAATTGGAAGTTGCTTGGATTGTACATTGTTAGATTGTCATTTGTATTTTGCTTGGTACTGGACTCATCCACATGTCAGCAGTGGTTCGCTGACATTCGTTTTCTGTCATTCAGATGTTAAGCAGATTGTTATTTCCATTATAGAAGTGATGTAAATGTACAGATGAACTGTACCATATTTGACCGCTATGACGTCTTGCTAGAAGTGCTGTGCCTGTTTATACTTATCCGTATTTTCCGCACCTTATTATAAGGCGCAGTCTCAATTACGGGGACTATTGCTGTACTTTACCCATACATAAGGCCCACCGTATTATAAGGTGCATGCTAAAACATGCGGTAAAATGTAAAGCAGCTGCTCTATTCCCATTTACAACCGTGTAACGCATAGATTGTAGCTTGAATTGTGTCTCATAAGTGTATCTCTTCACTGGTGCCGTTTTCGGGGGTCCTGGACAAACAAATGTTGTTTCGCAGCATACCGGCAGTATACAGTAAGCTTAAGTACTCTACGTACTCTACATAATGTTCTCTGATTGGTCTACGTACTGTACGTATTACGTCCCTGTGTCAGCCGGAAATGGACCGACAGTAAATACCAAAGTCTCACAACAATACTTTTATAGATTTTGGAACTCAGTACACATACAAGGCGCATGTCCGATTTTTGGGAAAATTTAAGGCTCTTAGGTGCGCCTTATAGTGCGGACAATACGGTATACCTACAGTGGGGCAAAAAAAGTATTTAAAGCCACTGATTGTGCAAATTCTCCTACGTAGAAATATGAGAGAGGTCTGTAATTTTCATCATGGGTACACTTTAACTATGAAAGACGAAATGAGAAAAACATTCAGGAAATCCCAATTGTTAAATAATTTATTCATAAATTATTGTGGAAAATAAGTATTTGGTCACCCACAAACAAGCCCGATGTCTGGTTTTCACAGACCTGTAACTTCTTTTTTAAGAAGCTCTTCTGTCCTCCACTCATTACCTGTATTAAGGGAACCAGTTTGACTGCGTTATTTGTATAGAAGACCATTGTCCACAGCCTCAAATAGTCAGACTCCAAACTCAGCCATTGCCAACACCAAAGAGCTGTCGAAGGACAGATTGTGAATCTACAATAGGCAAGCAGGTTGGTGTAAATAAATCAACCATGGTAGCAATTGTAAGAAAATGGAAGACATTCAAAAACATTGATAACCTCCCTTGATCTGGGGATCTCATACCCAGAGCACACATCCCATAACTACACAGAGGGACCTGATGGATGACCTGTGGAAAGCTGGGACCAAAGTAACAAAGGCTACCATCAGTAACACACTACGCCGAGAGGGTCTCAAATCCCGCAGTGCCAGGCTAGTCCCCTTGCTTAAGCCAGTACATGTCCAGGCCGCCTGAAGTTTGCCAGAAAGCATATGGATGATCCAGAAGAGTCTTGGAAGAATATAATGTGGTCAGATGAAACTTGACATGTTTGGAGGAAAAAGAATGCCAAGTTGCATACCAAGAACACCGTACCTACTGTGAAGCATGGGGGTGGAAATATCATGCTTTGAGACTGTTTTTCTACAAAGGGGACATGGCAACTGATCTGTGTGATCTGAATGAATGAGGCCATGTATCGTGAGATACTGTATAAGTGCCGAGCAAGGAATTTTTAAAAATTGCTTTGGTACAACTTCGTTTCAAGCTATTATTTTTATTTTTATTTTTTATTTTTTTTCCAAAAAGTTACTACTGTTTGGTCCTTGAGCAAGACCCTTAACCCTCTATATAGTATAGATTGTATATTGTAAGATTGTGTCAATTGTAAGTTGCTCTCTATAAGGGCATCTGCTGTACTACTACTTGTAAATGTCAGCTATTTTCTATTTGACTATTCTCAAGCTAGCAGTAACACTGAGGTATTTAAAATTCTCGTACCAGCACAACACTCACTGCTTGTTCACAAGAGGAGAATAAAAGCCTGCCAGATTTAAAAAATAGGATGTTATATGTTATGTCTCTATTTCTTTTCTTCCCTGGGTTAAAATTTGAGGGCCACTTTTGCTGGCAAAGCCTATTATAAAGAGCTGTCTATCGAGGCCTTTAGTAAAGTAACTTCAAAGCCGGTTTGGACTCATGCAGAATCTTTCATTTGGGATGAGAAAATTTTCTTGTCATGAACTAAAAGCTGTAAGGGAAAACTCAGACCGCGAGGGACCTTAGACAGCTTTGTGATAGCGCCTTGTATTGGATTACTGTGGAACTCGGAAATCAAGCTCCTCTCTGGTAGCATGTGTTCCTGCTCAGCTATTTTCTGTACCATTTGAGCTTCTTGTTCTGCATTTCTGCATCTTTTCATCTTCATGTGGCGTTTAAATCAAGGCAGAAACAGTGAGCTGGTAGAGAGCCAGCCAGACGACCTTCACGACGCCAGATGAACTAAATGACGTGTGACCCATGGAGCTGAGACATTTCACAGAAACTGCAGAGGGTGGATGAACATCATCATTACTGGAATCTGCATGGCTCAACATTCATCAAAGAGCCCTCCTGCTACCCCCACCCCCCACCACCTCTCCTTCTCTCAGTATTATCTCGTTCCTTTTATTTTCTCATGCTGGTTTTGTTGCATTCTCGTTCTGCTACCCCTCCTCTCTATCTTGTGCTCTCACTCTGACTGTGGAAATAGGGTATAATTTAACTGCAGGCCATTTCATTGTTCCCTTTAAGCTTCTTAACTCTAAAATATTCATATTTTGGGGACAGGAGACAAATTTCATGACAGCACAGAGGGGAATGTGAGACAAAATGAGAGAAAAACAACTAGGCTATAGGAGACAGATACAAGCCAGATACACAGATTTATTGTATTGAGATACTAACCTTTTGATACCTCTTGTAAACCTTCCATCTCACAACCACCAATACCACTTCCACAAGTTCTCACGTCATGGCACACAAGATTTAGGGACATTGTGGCTTAGGGACTAGGGATCCGAAGGTCTAGGGTTCAAATCCCACATCTGCCAAGCTGCCACTGTTAAGGGCCTTGAGCAAGGCGCTTAACCCACAATTGGTTGAATCATAAGATTGTATAAGTTGTCAGTCACTGACACTCAGTCACACTGGATAAGGACTTATGATAAATGACGTAAATGTACTAAAAATCATGAGAAATGTACTTAAGTTTTTTTTTTTTTAATTAACAAAAGTACAAATACGTAGTGTTGATTGTGTAGCATAATGAATAACAGTACCCATTTACAGAGGGGTTTAAAGTTGCCTTTATTGTTTACCTCTGTGTGCTTTTAAATGTTATTATTACTGTCGTGTTGATTATATGAAGTTGACCTTTCATATGGAAATGCTACACTTAAGTATGGCCAAGAATGGACACTCTGTCTTATAGTATGCAAAGAGCTAGCGGAAACATTTATCTAAATGTTCTTCTTTAGTGTACTGTCCATGAATCACTTACTTTATGTGAATGTCTTATGCAGTGAAAACAATAGCGGACAGCTGAACTGAAGCCTGTGAAATGCTATTAAACATGGGTTTTTCAGCCATGTGTCAGCTGTTTTCAAAGAGAAAAGGATCGGATAGGCCTGTGACAATTTATCAATGTAAATGTGTCAGTTGTTCTTTTGAAATGTTTTGAAGTAAAAGCAATCAGAAACATAATATTCTAATAATGTAGATAGTGTAACCTGTAGTTAATTGGTAGTTACTGCTGAATGGGTGCTATTTGCTTGTTGTAAAACATTACACTTAATTTCTATATTTTTTTCAACACTAAATCAAACAATGCACTTGTATAACTATTCATAATGAATATTATTGACTTTATGTGCAACTTTGTTTTATTTTTACATTATTTATCCCATTACGGCTATCCAATCCTACTAACAGCGTTCAGGAAGTCAGCACATTCTAATGATTTACTTTTTCATTCCTATAATGTCATCAAAGTTAGAGTGAACAAATTTTTGGTCTTGCCATGATCCTTAGAAGATCATGATTGGATTTATTACCAAACATATGACTTGGGATGTGTTCCATCCTTGTGAATAATGGGAATAATGGAATGTCTGAATAACAGGACTAAGTGAAAACCTGGGAATGTGACTAAGTCATGTATTTTAAAGTAAATTATTATAGATTTGTCATGAAAAGAAATATTTGCGGCATAGATGCTATATGAAGTGACACAACAATGCAAAAACATAAGATTTACTTTTCAGTCTTCTAGGTAGTTTTTATTAATGTTTTATATCATATACCTTAAAGATGCAGTAACATCACTGTGCATGGCAGCTTGCTTAATAATAAAACGGTTCATACAGTTAATTTCCAATCTGTGAAAATTGGAGGAAGGCACGTCATGAACTGTGAAGTGGAAATGTGAAGCATTATTAGCATTTTACACTTCAGTAGTTTTGCTAGTGTTATTACACTGTCTTCTCATGTTTTAAGGTGATTTAATCCATTTTGGGTTGGAACACTTCTAATATTTAGTGAAGACTCTCAAGACTCTTGTTCGCAGCTTTACGTTGTCATGTTATACCTAATATTGCTAGAGTTTCTTTATAGTTAGCTTAAGAAGGACTCTTAAGCACTTAAACCTGTTCTTTGGCCTCACCCAGAGGATTATTTTCTCATTTGACTTCAACTCCTTTTTATTTTAAGGATTCTTCTTTATGTCACAGGGAAATTTATTTTATTATTATTACATTTTGCTTCTGGCTATATATTTGGGGGTCTAAACTTTTGCATTGCAAACAGTTATTGTTGTCAAAGGCACTATATATGTAAATGTAATTACACAAGCTGAAATTAAGACACTTTCTGAGAAGATGCTATGATGCTACATTTGCTTGTAAGACATGTTGTTACCAGTGGTATTATGGTGCAAACCCTGGCTTGCCTGCACCAAAAAAGTATTATTTTTCATTTGCACTGACGAGATGCACCTTCTTGGTCAAGTATTTAAAGCCCTTTGTGAGCAGTGTTTCTCATCTGGAAGAGGTTAAGAGGTCAAGAAAGTGATGATGTAGCTAGCTGCTGGCTTTGTACCATGTTAATGAGAAGGTATGGTGAAGGCCCCCTTCTTATACACTAGGTTTGTTCGATATTTATCGTCTACGATAATATCTTAATTGCCTGACGTCATCGAGTATGCTCCACGCGTTTACTAGGTCATGCTTTATAATAATAATAATAATAATAATAATTTACACTTATATAGCGCCTTTCATAATCTCAAGGTCGCTTTACAAAAGAACATAAACAACAAAAAACTTTAAACAAA
>JAUZSU010134732.1:0-16217 GCA_034780255.1 Parotocinclus maculicauda
TAGTGGTCCCAAGATGGACCCCTGAGGGACCCCACAGGTCAAGGCCATTTCATCTGAGGCACAGTTACCGATTTCAATAAAGTATTTCCTGTCCTCAAGATAGGAATGAAACCATTTTAGGGCAGTGCCAGATATGACTACCTAATCCTGTAACTTCTGTAACAAGATCACATGGTCAGCTGTATCAAAAGCAGCACTTAAATCCATCAGAACTAAGACAGGGACTTTGCCAGCAACAGTGTTAAGACAGATGTCATTGGTCACCTTGATAAGAGCAGTCTCTGTGCTATTATGGGGCCTACAATAGGGACTACTAAAAGCATTTGACTAGGGGACCTTACCATCCTAGCATATTTCACTGAATGACTCATAGCATGCACTGCCTCATGTGTTAAAATCCAAAATGTTATGTTGTACTCTAAAAGCAGCAGGCAGCCAATGCAGAGATGATGCCAATACAGGTGTAATATGCTCCCATCTCTTATTTCCAGTAATACCAAAGATGTTGCACTTTGGACAGGTTTCAGCTATGTAATAATTCCTTGACTAAAATATGCTAGTAAGGCATTACAGTAATCAAACATGACTATACAGACATGTTAATAATTTTCCCTGTGTGCTGAAAGAAAAGGGAGAGCTCCTAAGAAGCAACAGTTCCTGAGGCCCTGGGTGCGAACTCCAGGTGAGGCTTGCAACATGTTGAGTGGGTGGTGTAGTCATGGAACCCTGCTATGGACTGATGCCTTGACCAGGGTGTACTTCTGCCTGCACCCAGTGATTTCTGGAACTGGTACTGGAGCATGACCCTGACCAAAAGCAGGAGTAAATGGAATACTTTGCTTTTTTTGTGATTATTGTTATTCATTCTGGAGTACACCAATACGCTAGCCCATCAAAAGATGGACCCAGTGGCAAGTCCTGCCAGTGTCCTTCTGGCAAGTTTGGACATCCCGCGCTGGCCTGATTAGCGGTGTCAGAGGGATGTCAGACCCGTGTTGCACCAGTGACCTCTGCTGGCCCTGCAGTGAACTGGCGTACTGTCCTGTAGACATGTCCAGGAGCTGCCCTACATGCTGGAACAAGAGAGCCTCACCAGGAAATGGGGTGTTAAAACATAAACAAGTAGTAGAAATGGTAGTATAGTATTACCCAGTCATGTCATTTTTAATCGTATTGTATGCGTCTTTTAGATTAACATTGTGGAGACTGGTTTTAAGATTGATATGATACACTGTGACCTTAAATGCACCTGCGAATATGTTTTCCATTTTGCGTTTTTAACTGTGAGGAAGGCTTCTTCTGTATGTGTTTAATATACTGTTTTTTCACTTTAGACACGTTTTGTCAGACAGAATTAGTTAGGTTATTTCCATGTGTTTGAAAGCGTCTGTAATATGGATGTCTGTTTTGAGGATAACAGACTTAGTTTAGAGATTTTGTAGTAACTTTGGTTTGATGTTCATATTTCTTACCCTGTAATATGTTTTTTTGGTAGTTGTGTGATTAAGCTGCGTTTGTGTTGCTTGTGTACACCTTGCTTGTACCTGTTCCTGATCACTTGCACTAAATCTGCAATAACTGACAAACAACAAAATTTGCATTCTGATACTTACTTGGCTTAGGTTTCTGTGCATTCTTCTTCTAAAGAATCTTTTGTCTTTTGCAAATAAAGAAAAGATTTACATATTGGTGCTGCAACAAAACGTGATATTGTAACAACTTCACCAAAGTTGAATAACTAACTTTTGTATTAAATTGAAAATCACTGTTAAAAAAAAAAAAGCAAGCGAGTTTCCATTATTGAAAGGAAGACAATAAAGCCGTTCATTCATTTAATATATGCGTGTAGGAATATGATGTGTGATTGCACCCTCTGGAGTTAAAAAAAAAATGGAGAAAGCATTGTCCCACTTAATTATGCACATTGTGACATTTATGCATAGTGATGCATCTTGTCACCCCTTAAAGTTACTGTTAAGAAAAATAGGTTTTGCTTTTGATGGTTTTATTTTTCACTGTATTTACCCAGAAGAGTTTACAGATTTAAGTATTGCTCTTATAAAAATATCTGTTACATTTAAACATGATTGTATTTCACACTGATTTGCATCTTACATAAATGGGTGGTACGGTGGCTCGGTGTGTAGCAACGCTACTTCACAGCAAGAAGGTCCTTGGGTTCAATCCCAGGGTGGAGGGTCTGCATGTCCTCCCTGTGTCTGTGTGGGTTTACGCTGGGTACTCCAGTTTCCTCCTAAAGTCCAAAGACATGCGTGTTGGGTTAATCGATTACTCTAAATTGGCATTGACTTGAGTGTGCATATCTAACTAGTCCTGATATAACTTTGTGTGTGGTGCTAAAATTTCCACTGATGCTGATAGCGATGTTAGGTAAACCAAATAAACAAACAAACATCTAGCATAAATTGTTTACCGAGGGACATGTAGGAAATGCTTTTCAATAGGAATGCTTGCACTGGACAATGAGTAATCACGTTCTGAGGACTGTTTGGATAGTAGTTTGTTGATCTTAAGTTACCTTCAAGGTTTCCTATCACATTCTGTTTTGTAGAGATCACCTAATGGAGATATAACATAACTTAAGAGTATTAGTATATTGCTTAAAAATGACTTTTTTTGGTTGCAGTTCTGTCTGAGTGATCAAAGTTCTTCTCATCTTAGTCTTACACCGTCTTTACACAGTGAAATTATGCCACACTCCTTTAATTGTTTTTTTTAATCGATTTTTATCCACTGTAGAGGGAAAACATTTAAAAAGATTTCACGCTTGTTGTGTCATCTCTAGGTTTTAAACACTGAAAGGCCATCTGCCAAATGCTGTGAATGTAAATGGTGACTCAAGCAGCAGCATTCTGAATGCAGTTAAGCTATGGAACATGAAGGCAGACCAGCGAGTTTGTAAGTTATGAGAACTTGCATGAGGCAACTTCCCTGGTGGGAAGATATTCTTCTAATGTGCAGAAGAAATTATCGCCTAACATCTGGTGATTGAGATTCTTTGCAAACTTTAATTTATTTTCAAACCTCCAAATAACTGTTTCTAGGTAGGCAGAAGTTAGAAGTTTGATTTGAATAATGGCTGCATGATCAGAATGGTGTGGATTGTTACATATTATTTATACATTGTGACTATTAACACATTGCTGATCAGTATGAAATCAAGGACCTGGGTCTAGTTGTAATGCATATATGTAGATGTGCCCCTATAGTTACCAATATTACCTTGTGTATTGTCTTAGTGAAGAGTCATTCAATTGTTTTCTTACCCTCTTAATCCTGCTCAGGATCGTGAATAAGCTGGTGCCTAGATGGAAGCACAGGGTTTAAGGCGAGAACAACCCTAGACAAGGTGCCAGTCTATCATAGGGCATAGACACTTACGTGCATACATACTTATTCACATGCTAAAGGAACGTTAGAAACTCCAATTAAAAGACATGCATGTCTTGGACTGTGGGAGGAAGCTGGAGCACTCCACACAGGCAGAGTCTGAGGTCAGGCTTGAACCTGTTCCACCACATCCAAAAGGTGTTCTATTGGACTGAGATCTGGTGACTGTGGAGGCTATTTGACTACAGTGAACTGATTAAAATAATTTGAGCTTTGTGCCATTGTGTTTATCCTGCTGATAGTCGCCGTCAGCAGACAGTGGTCTAATAGAATGACACTGTGGACATGATCAGAAATGATACTTGAATAGGCTGTGGCATTTAAACGATGGTATTAAGGGGCCACAAAAATATCTCCCACACCATTATCAGTTTAAACCAGGGGTGGGAAAACTGCGGCCCCGATAAGCTTTTTATCCGACCCCCCAAATTAGAATAAATTATAATGTTAAACCTTGTTAATGTTTTATTTTACTTGCATCTCTGGTGTTTCTCAGTAGATGGGACACTCTGATACACTGACTTTTGTTGAGGTACGCTGTCTTATGCTGCATTCAAGCGGTGTCGGAAGATCTGTCTTGCCGAGTTGTTTTTCCAGTGAGTGAGTGATTTTGCCGATCATTCCGACACCGTATGAACGCATCGTTACTCAGTGTTTTCCCTCTTTGACAGCTTAACCCTTCTGTAAAGATGAGCGGAGCTTAAAAAACAGAAAAGTGGACAGAGAATGTCGAGTGTTTAATAACTAAATAGTGTAGTGTTGATCACAGCCAGGGGCAGACCTGGCGATTATTGTCGTGACTCGCTGATTTGATTCTTTGGATATGTGTTGTCTGTGTGCGCTGTTAATTGTTCATGGTGCATGCAGGACTTGTGGGTGTGTTCATGGGGGTGGCTTGTGTGAGTGAGGCGCGCCTGGAAGTTACCATCTTCGACAATGTGGTCACTGTGTGTGTCAATGTTTAAGATGAGCGGTGATTTATGACAGGGCCAGACTGGTTATAAAAGCTCTTGTTAGGGCTGGTATTATTTTCTGCATGGTGGTTTTCATTGTAATGAACAAACCTGTTCATTCTCGGTCTGTTATTCTACTCCCACGCTACAATAGTGTTTTATTGAACGACCTCTGTATGCACGATATGCAATGAGACTGTCGTGGTTTTTAAAGAGTGTAATATCAGCCGTCACTTTACCACAAAAGATTCCAACTATGCTGGCAAGCAGTCAGAGAAAGAACAGGAAGCTACTGCTCAGAGGTTGGTAGCTAATTTACAGGCTTAACAAAATCTTTTAAGAGTCTTTTCAATAAATAAATATTGTGGAACTTTGGAAGAGTTATTAAAGAGATATTTTGTTGTAATGCTTTTGTTAATTCTCTATTGTAATTAAAGCATGCTTTCTACATATTCCATGTTATTTTTTTTCTCTTATGAGGTGAATTACCAAATCACTCCATCCATCTGCTCCTGGTCCGACCCTTCTGTCAAATTTTAGAACCTCTGTTGCCCACGAGTCAAAAAATTTGCCCACCCCTGATCTGGAGTAATAATTTAATATGGGAATGAGGATTAACACTTCTGTCCCCGCTGTATGCATCTACTGTTACCTTCTAGCTTCTCTGATTCTTTGTTACATATTTCTCATGTCTATTGCCACATGATAATGAAGCGAAATGATAAGGGACAAAAACATGCTGAATTGAAAACTGAGTCAATCATAAATAAATATGTTTAATCTAACCATGAGAAATGAGTAAACTCAACTAAAATAAACTGGTAGATCAACAGCACACAAATCCTCTATTAACATCATGTTGTTTGGATAATGTCACAAGGTTACTTTCCTCACCAACCAGGTGGATGATCGTGTTGACACTGGCTGCCCCAGCATCTGATTCTCTTTAATTTGAAAGGAACTAACTACACATTAAATTCATTGTTAATGAATTTTTTTAACGTTTTGGCACCAATGGCTTTTTGTTACAGACATGGTTATGTTGAATCCTGGGTCAAAACAGTGTAATCAATTAAGCACATGTCTTTGAACTGTTGGAAGAAACCCATGCAAACACTGACAGGACAAGCAAATTGCACACAGGTGGATTTAAAATCGAAATTGAACTGGGGACACTGAAGCTAAGGGGAGACTGTGTTAACTGCTAAGTCACCATGACTTCCAACTTCAATTTATTGCAATATTTCATAAAAAAAATAGAATATAATTTTTGCCTTTTTGGGGGTCAGCTATGATTAGTACAAATGTTCAGTGCTATGGATTTTTAAACAATTTAAGGGAACTCTTCAAATCTCTAGTATTGCAGAGGCTAATATTTATTTTTAGTCAATATTATAGCCAATTATTATAATACTCTGCCATGTTTTAAATACATTGATATGACTAGTTTCTTTCTTTCTTTCTTTCTTTTGTTATAAAAAATTCTGGTTTAAGTTGTAGCAGTTGGATAACAAAATGTATGTCAGTTTTTTTTGTAAAGTGGAACCTCTTCTTATCATTTTCAGGAACCAGCCCTGTGTGTTAGTACTTTAAAGATTTTCCTCAATTTTTCCTTATAAATGAGGACAACTCAGAGTCCAGCTCTCAAGTGGCTAAGCAATTCATGTGGCTCTACAAAAACAAGACCAGACAAAAAACTTAAGATGCCCATCGAATAATTTGGTCAAAATAAAACATCATCATACAAAGTCATACACATAAATTAGACTAGGTTTAAGCCTGTCTGGAGGGACAATTTTCTCACTGGCTCATTTGTCCTCGTTTTTACTGGTTTGATGACAGAGGCTATTTCAGAAACAGTAGCCTGTCCTGCAGATTTATTGACATCTCTGTTGGCCAGCTGCCATGCCTTCAGATGCTTTCCTCTTCCAGGGATTAATAGATTAGGTCTGCTGGCTGACAGCTTCGATTGCCCTGCATTTGTCTCTTTTCCACAAGCAAAATTCCCTCTTCAGCCCTTCACAAGTGTTAAAAACTTTGAAGCTGTAGGAGTTTATTTGGGCAAGTATTTATTTACCTCAACATAACAAACATGTAAAAAAAAACATGAAGTCTTTTGTGTTGTACAAGGCCATATCATGTAATGTATTGTGATAGCATAATCCAGCTTGGTCGCAGATTGATTTGAATAACAATGCAAGCGTAAGCCAGCAGGGGAGTAGTGGAAAAAATCATGCATTGATGCGGACAGTGATAGTTGACTTTGTGGAACTTTCCCCCATCTCCCTACTGCATCTCTGGAGCTCAGTCACAGAGATATTTGGGTTCTTCTTTACCTCTCTCACCAAAGCTCTTCTCCTACGATTGCTCAGTTTGGCTGAACGGCCAGGTCTAGGATGAGCTCCTTGGGCAGTTCCTTCAACCTCATGACTCTCATTTGCATTGACATGCGCTGTGAGGTCTTAAATAGACAGGTGTGTGCCTTTCCTAATCAAATCCAATTAGTTCAATTAAACACAGCTGAACTCCAATGAAGGAGTAGAACCATCTCAAGATGGAGAAGAAGAAATGGCCAGCTAAATATGAGTGTCACAACAAAGGGTCTGAATATTTATGACCATGTGATATCAGTTTTTCTTTTTTAATACATTTACAACAAATTTCTGAGAAATAAACAGAACTTTTTTGATTTCAGCAAATGGCTAAACGTGCTCTGAATACTTTCCGTACCCACTGTATATTCACAAATTTTCCTGGATCAAGCCATGACTCTTTTATATTTGGCACATATGTCAGTCAGCCAGAGGAATACCAATCGCTATCCATTTAAGACCTGGGTGATTACACCATATATCATGCCTACAACTGTGCGTGAAATGGCTTTCAATTGAAAGCACACCAAGACATGCATTGTAATAAAAAAAAATTATGTAATTGAAAAAATGTTTTTATCAAATTGTGCTGAAAATGCACTTCAGATGTTTGGATAAATCAGGGGGACATTACAATATAGCCACTAGAGCTAGATGAGAGCTAGCATTCTTTGTGGCATGTTTTGTGTTGCACAATATTGCCATGTCTATTAGACACAAACAAGGATATATTACAGGACTTTAAAAGGTTTGATGCTGAACTGCGTGTGCCGATGCCGACAAATGAAAATACACGTGCTGCAGCACTGGCAAGAAAGGTTTGCACAGGAGCTGAGTCACCCGTAGTCTGGTAAGTAAATGAAATGATTTGATAAAAAGGCCCAGTGTTTATGTAAGGGACATTAAAATTCAGGAATGCTGTACAGGTGCACAATGGTATTATATTTGGACATTTTAATGTGCTCACTTTATAATGATTTGATCACTGCCATGATTTGTTTAATGTGTATGATGCATTTGCCATTTATTTACAATTCTTTATTATGAATTAAGTTTGACTTATTTCTCCACCACTGAAGTAAATCAAAGAAAAATAAATTACAAAGAAATGTTTACAAAAAATACATTTTACAAAAAATAAATTGCAGGAACAGCGAGGTTTAAATTGGTTGTCTTCTTCCTCTCCGGGTTCACAGGCAGGAAGCATCATGCCAGAGCTGGCCACGGGAATCAGCAAGAGCAGCACAGAGCAGAGACAGTTGTGTGGGCAGAGTAAGAGGTCTGGTGATCGGTTAGGATTTGCAGCAGAGGCGAGGTGCTCCAACGCTTCAGCAAGCCTTCCCTGAGCATATGCGATGTCAGCAAGGGGCCGCAGTATTGTATAACTGTCAGTGATATCTCACAATGATGCAAATTACCTTACCCAAATGTGGCCTTTGAGAGCGTTTTATATAGGAAAAACAGTAAAAGACCATGCTGGATGGTACAGAAACATCCATATTGAAAGTAAAACCTATATCTGAAAGGCCAGACAGCAAGGAAAACTGCTCAAAAAACTGCAAAAAACTGTGTGTGAAACTGCACAAAGGCACAAAGATATTTGGAGAAATGTCCTCAGGTCTAATGAAACCAAAAATTGATCTGTGTATGGAGGAAAAGGGGGAGGGTGCATGCCAAAGGACACCATCAAAACTGTGTAGCATGGTGGTGGGTTCATAATGTTGTCATGTAAAGTCAAGTCAGCTTTATTTCTTTAGAGCTTTTTACAATAGAGCATAGGTTTTGAGGGTAAGGGTGCTCTGCTGCAAAATGGACTGCTGCACTTCAAAAATACATTGAATTAAGATATGCATTTATTAAGAAGAAACAAAAATAATATAATGGAGCGGTCATTTTAAATCCATGACCTTAACCCACATGAGAGTAATGGCCAGAAATGGAAAACACATGTGACTATGAAAAGATCTGACTCAGTTACACCAGTTCTTTAGGGAGAGTTTTAAGCAACTTATAGCAAAAAGCTTGTAGGAGGACTGTAAGCAACTGGGAACATGATGAAAGAAATTAAAGCTGAAAAACATCCTCATCTGTAGTGTTCAGACATTTAAAACTTTAAAATATAGAAGTGATTACAACTGACTCGAGAAAGTAAAGGTGTACTGGGATTAAATATTGTGAACGAATTGTGAGAAGGAACTCTTATTACATCAATTCACTAGAGTTTCCTGTGTATAAAACACAGCAGATGATGACTCTTTAAAGGTAACTGATGTGAATCACTGTCATTTTTAAAATCAGTTTTATAATAAGGCCATGTTTGCTTTGCATTTAATGGTATTAATCGTCACATGATGAACAAGGAGAAATGTGTTTGATTATAAATAAATAAATATTAGGATATTTAAGGTCACAGATCAGCCATAGACACTTAGATTAATTACTTTTATTTGAACACTATTTATTAAACAAGCAAGAAAGCATTTTATAAACACTCGATAGGTGTGAATAATTTAATACGAATAAAGCCATAATTAATTTAAAACCTTTGCACTCTGACATGGTCCACTAAAGGTTTCAGGTAATATTAGTATATGATTATAGATGTCTAATGAGTGACTGCCTTACTGTAATTATATGTTGTGGGTATTTTACAGTCTGAGCTGGAAGGAAATGCTTTGATTAAGACACTGACACAAAGTAAAACGAAATCACTGTTGCTTATGCATCAACACTACCAATCAGCTGATGTAAATATTTTCCCATTCTGCCTCACAGCAAGAAGGTCCTATTTTTAGTCCCAGTGTGGAATGGCCATGGGTCTCCTGGGTATAGTGTCTGCATGTCCTCCCTGTGTTTGTGTGAGTTTACTCTGGGTACTCCGGTTTTCTCCCACAGTCCAAAAACATGCATGCTAGATAAACTGGCATTGACTTGAGTGAATATAAGTGACTAGTCTTGAGATCTAACCTTGTGTGTGTTGCTGAAGTGGCTACTGATACTGGTTGCAACGTAAAAAAAAAAAAAACCAACAAAAACTTAACCACACTTAACTAGTAAAACTACGATTTTATTAGTTGGACTCGAGGCTGTGAGAGACAGGTTGGCTACATCAATTCTAAATCTAGATGGTAACGCCCAGTCCAACTGTAAAAAAACATAGATGCTACATTTGATTCAGCTCTCAATTTAGCAACATCACTTGAATTGCTTTCTTTCAGTTATGTAATACAGATCCACTTAGAAATATCCTTTCCTTTTAAGATGCTGAGACACTGGTTTATACATTTATAACTTTGAGGCTGGATTATTGTAACACTTTACTTGCTGGATGCTCCATAAAACTATAAATACAACTATAAATAAACTTCAATTAGTTCAGAATGCAGCAGGTTAAGTGCTAACTACAACTAGATCATTTGATCATATTAGTCCAGTTCTGTCATCTCTAAACTGGTTACCAAATAAATTCCACGTTGGTTACAAAATTCTTCTTGGAACATATAAAGCTTTACACAGTCTGTCTACTTAATTCGCAAGTTGCAGGGATTCTCTTTGTAGAATTTACAATATTTACATTTACAGTAATTAGCAGACGCCCTTATCCAGAGCGACTTACAATAGTGCTTGAAGACATCACTAACATAATCCATTCGTTATCATCAGGAATCTAAACAAGAATACACTTCTGAATGTCAGGATGAGATTGCTTCCCGGCAGTCTTTCCTGGCTGCCTTCTCCCTGGGCACCTCCTGTACTGCGGGTGGCGCTGCCAAACCCTCTCTTCTTCTATTTAAACCCCATCTTTGCTTTTTGCCGTGCTCCTCGTCGTGCCACTATCATTCTAATTCAGTTCCCGATTCCTCTCGCTCTTTCTCTCTCCCCTTCTTATGTTTTGTTTTCACTGTGTTTATATCGTCTTAGTGTTTGCACTGTATAAAATAAAGCACAACGCTTGCGTTTACGGCTGCCTCCTGCGTATTCGTGACACTGAAACTGTAAAGGTTGTGGTTTTTGGTTTTTTTTTTAAGAAAGAAAGGGGTGGGGGGTTTAGTTGAGGTAAGTGCGAAACAAATAGGTCTTAAAACGGTGTTTGAAGATAGCCAGAGACTCAGCTGTTCAAACATTGAGGTGAAGTTCATTCTATCACTTAGGAGCCAAAACAGAAAAGAGTCTAGATTAATGCTTTCTGTTACGTGCAGGAGGGGTTGGTGCTATAAATCTGATTTGCATGTGCTGCCCCCTTCTGTTTGTTTGTGTTCCTGTCTCTCTATCTCTGTCAGGGGATCTTCCATGATGTCAGATGATCATTCTGGAGGAAGGTCGGCACTAATTCGTCTCCTTCAATATCTGCGAAGTTGAAACAAAGCCAGGGGCCCTTGGTGTTGCCCATCACAATGCGGCCCAGACTGAAGCGTGTTGTTCATATTGTTTTTCTGTTATAGCTTTAAGAAGCTTTTCACAACTAGCTTTGTCACGTGTAGGGGTAAGTGCCATTTTCTTTATAACTTCTTTTCTCCTGTTTTGGTTTAGGGAGTTAGGTTAGTTCCCTGTCTTTCCCTTCCTTTTGTTTTTGTTTTTAGGTAAGGTACCCACGGGTGGGAATGGGGTTTATATTTATTATTTTGTCATTAAGCTCACCCTGAAGCTATAATGTGTGGTTATCTTGACTGTCTGACTTTGCAATAACATCAGATACACTAAAACTGTGCCTGTTGTGTGTTTTTCTTTTATTTTGTGTTATTGCCTCTCATACCCTAGACTTGTTGTTTTGAGCAGTAAATCGGGTTTATATTAGCCTCGTCCCCTCAGAGACGTGGGGACCAGTCGAGCAGTGCTAAAGGACCGGCGTGAGCAAGGTGCAGAGCAAGGTATGATAAGTGCTGGAAGGTAGGATGGTACAGGCCCATTTTTAGCTTTGTAAGCAAGCATCCGAGTTTTAAATCTGATGTGAGCAGCTACAGGGTGAAAGTGGAGAGATCGGAGCAGTGGTGTAGTGTGTGTAAAGCTAAGAGAGAGTTACAGTAGTCCAGTCTTAAGATGACAAGAGACTGAACCAGAATCTGCATTGTCTCTGTGAAAAGAAATAACCGGATCCTTCTGATGTTGTAAAGAAGGAAACAACATGACCGAGAGACGTTAGCAATGTGGGAAGAAAAGGACAGTTGGTTGTCCAATATCACAGCAGGGGGAAAGCCTTCTCGTACATGGCACCCCAACTATGGAATCAAGGCACAAGGAACCCATTAGAGAGTCAAGTTTCCTTTCCACACCTAGTGGCTCTTCCTCTGGGACTCTCCAGAGTTTAGGGACTCTAATGCAGTGAGGCCGTTGTGCCACCCTCATTTTGTTTAACTGTGTCAAGTCCAGCGAGCCAGCTCAGAACGCACTCACGAGTACCATGAGCGCACACGAATGCCGCCTGTCACGGAAATCAAGCTGGTTCAGAACGCAGTCACACAAAGATACACAACAGTACTCAAGTCTCAAAGGACGGATTTAATATCAGTTTCACCTGTGTCTAGCCTATTGGAGTCAGAGGAGCCACGCCACGTGTGTGAGAATTTGCTTTGTTTTCCCCGATTTAATAAATACCTGCGATTGTTTTCTACACCTGCCTAGTTTGTGTATTTCCACACCAGATGTGACATACTGATCTACAATCAAACATTTTAGCTTTATTATTTCCATTTTTAGCTATTTAACATAAAAGAGTGAAAAACTGTTTCTTTTATAAAGATACAGATGATGGAATCTTACAGAACTGACTTGGGGAGCACCTGGAAGCGCTTGATACTGAAAGGTGAAAGGTCATGGGAAGGATCCTTGCCCATGCTTAGCTCACACAGCACTTTCCCTATGACTGGCCCAAACTTAAATCCATGACCTGTTGAGAGATTAATGAGATTTCTGTCTAAGTACCAAATATTGATTATTTAGTACAACCATAACATCCACAGAATCATTGTGCAGACACATATATAAAAGTACTGTAGAAAGTACAGTGAGTACAGTGACTTAATGTGTCACAACATTCCCATTCTGTATGGAATTTCGTATTTGTGTGTATAAATTAATAATTAAAGTATATATGACAAATAATATTATCATTCTAACTGGTACAAATTTACATGAATTCTGGTTGACAGATCATCTGATTGGAACCTTGCTCTTTAATTACAAAATTTCAATCCAATTTTGAATGTAAGAGTATTTCCTACTAGTAAGTAAGATGTAATGTTCTTGTAATTATGGCCATCTTCTCAGGTCGGAAGTGGACAGAATTATTGTTTCAGAACATTCTGTCACACATTTCTGTTTCTACTTGTTTATTTTTTTTCATCCATAAGTCATTAAAATTGAGCTGACTTTATTAGATGTTGATTTGTGTGTTTGATGTGGTGTGCAGAAGTATTCAGACTGACCTGAAAATCCTGCTCCAATCACAATGTTGCTGTAGGCAGGGTGGTGGTCCAGGATAAAATTTTTATCAGGTGTGACCTTATAAATAAAGCAAATTGAAAACCATTTAAGAACAAAAAATAATTTGCTATATATACAGTGGTGTGAAAAAGTGTTTGCCACCTTCCCCATTTCCTGTTTTTTTGCATGTTTGTCACACTTAAGTGTTTTGGAACATCAAACCAATTGAAATAGTAGTCAAAGACAACACAAGTAAACACCAAATGCAATTTGTAAATGAAGGTGTTTATTATTAAGGGAGAAAAAACAAACCTAGGAAGGGGGCAAACACCTTTTCACACCACTGTAATAGAAGAGAAATCCAACCTTACTGCTTCTTACCCTGACATCTGGCACTTATTGACACCTATATAAATGCAAATTAATACAGTATTACTGAAACCTGCATGTTCATCTGCTTATTTAATAACTCACACAGTCAGCCATGACTCCTAATTCACTTACTTGCACCTCCTTTTTCTACACTTACTGTCCATTTTATCGGTTCAACTCACCAAACGGAAGCACTTTGTAGTTCTACAATTACAGACTGTAGCCCTTCTGTTTATATCCAAACTTTGTTCGTCCCCTGTTCTCTGTTCTCTGACGGTCAGGACCAGCACGTGTTAGGTACTATTTGGGGCGGGTGATCATGGACTGCACTGACACTGATGTGGTGGTGTGTTGGTATGAATGGATCCGACACAGCAGTGCCGCTGGAGGTTTTAAACACTGTTCACATATGTGCACTTTATTAGAGACATTGACCTTATTACTCCACCTTGTAGAAGTAAAGTAAAGAAACAGTAGCTTATCTGTGGTTTCACAGTTTGTGTTAGTCATCCTCTAATCCTTCGTCAGTGCTCACAGGATGATGGTGGCTGGACATTTTTGCTGCGAATGATCCACCACCCAATTAGGACCTGATCTGTGCTGGTCCTGTGAGGGTCCTGACCATTAAACAACAGAGTAAAGGGGGAAACAAAGTATGTAGCAAAACCAATGGACTACAGTGTGTAATTATAGAACTACAAAGTGTGGCTTGATGATTGCTGTGGATGGTAACTACACATCTGGCTCATGATCAGAGCTTGCGTGTGCTGTTTCTAATAAAAGAAAGATAAAAAAAAACAATTATAGCTCCTATAATGAATCGTCTCTTTGTGCACTTAAATGGTCAGAGCCGGTTAAAAACAAGTGGATGTCATGTTGAAGGCAGTGTTACTGAATTTAAAAGTAACAAGTGCATTCTGTTAAAGCTTATATTGTTGTGGTTTTAAATGATAAATGCGGAAGCTGGTTTTAAGTACCGGGACACTAACCTTGATCTGGTTTTAGCTACGGCGTCTCCAGCAAGATCGAGCCGTTCTACAAAGGAGGCAAAGTTGAGGTAAATGAAACTAAAGTAACAGTGTAAGCAGGGGTGTAACGATGCATCACAATGTTGTGCATCATTGAGTTGGATTGTGTGTTCTTATTTGTTACGCCATCTAAAGCAAATGCATTTTAATTTTGCAATTTTATGCTTATACGTTTATCCCGTTCTCTCAGACTCCTTCTACATTATTTTAATTTCAGGGACTAAAGATTTTGTTTAAATGTTTATCATGTTATTTAAAGAAACTATTGTGATTATTATTCATCAGTAATTAAATGTTTTCAGTCAGTTACTTAAGATATGGTGACACTATAACGGAGGATTTCATTTACAATTTTAAACCTGTTTCTAGTGTTTTATTTTAATCACTACTTGTTTTTTTGCATGAAACTTTTACAAGAAAATGGGCGTCGTTTTGCATTCAAATTGCAATCAAATCGCGTCGTGAGCAGATCGTATCGTTACACCCCTAAGTACATTCTGTTTACTGATTTTATCGTCTATGGTTGATTCCCAAGATAAGTCACGATGAACAGTACATCTTCTGCACCTCTGGACCCAGAGTGAACATTTTGCAAATCTCCACGGGCAAAGTGGTTCACAGTATCGAGCAGGTGAGTTGTACATCATTCCAAATCTGAACTGTGTATAGAAATGCAGGATCTGTTGTGTTCAGATGGGTGTTTTTTTCCCTTTTATTTTTCTTTTCTTGTTTGTGTGTGTAGGATGATCAGGAGGACATTACGTCGTTCTCCCTCAGCCCCGATGATCAGGTAGGTCAAGTAACTGCTTTTTCTTTTCAGAGTGAACAATATAAAAGCGTTCAAATGGTAACAACGTGTAACGTTATCGGGGCACCTGTTCAGCTTTCTCTTGCTTGAGTAAGAGTAAATTTTTTTTCTCCTATTTCAACCCCTGGACAAATGGAGTTTATTCCACAATTCTGCGTGTCGTTGCAGATGCTGGTGACGGCCAGCAGAGCTCTGCTGCTGAAGCAATGGGACTGGAAGCAGGAGAAATGCACACGCTCTTGGCGGGCCATTCACAACGTACCTGTGGCCAGCATGACTTTCGACTGCACCTCGACTCTACTAGCAACAGGTATGATCTCGTCTGTGGTTAATCTGAGATATAAAGAACGTGACCGTGCTCACTAAAAATGAAAATGGCATCGCTTTGACTCCTGCGTGTGTTTAGGTGGGTGTGATGGCACTATAAAGCTGTGGGATGTGCTCAAGCAGTACTGCACACACAATCTCAAAGGCTCCTCTGGCGTCGTTCAGTAAGTATGAAGTCCTCCGAGTGAGAAATGTGCTAAGTAACTAAACAATCTATACAGAACAACCTGGGTTTGAATCCCAGGGGGGCTTTTAATATGAAGATCAGGCAATACCTTGTAAATTAGCTTAAAATTAACAACGAGAACCGAGGTAGAACTATATATGGGTTCATATATAACAGGTTCTATATATACTGTATAGAATAATGTTATTTTATATTTTTATATAAATATAGACATACATACACATATACACACAGTCAATTCCGGTTAATCGGGACGCGATCACTTTGGTCCTAATAACCGGCTGGTCCGATTAAACGAACATGCCCTATGTTACAAGACGGGACGTGCTATGTAACATA
>JAUZSU010134742.1:0-16216 GCA_034780255.1 Parotocinclus maculicauda
TAAATCGTACAATAAAGGTTTAATAAACATTTAATATGTTACATAGCACGTCCCGTCTTCTAACATAGGGCATGTTCATGTTTAATCGGACCAGCCGGTTATTAGGACCAAAACCATCCCGTCCCGATGTGGTCCCATTAACCAGAGTCGACTGTATTAAGATTTTCTAACCTGAATCTGGTCCCAGAATTTCAGGCCCTCCACTCTGATTCCTAATCGAACCAGGGGTGCCCCCGTACGGCCAGACAAGCCCTAGTTCATAACAACAACCCCAATAGAGCCGGGGGTGCACAAACATTTGCACAAAAACCAAGAGCAATTGGGTGATATTTCGTATTTCAAGCTTTTCTGCCATCTCTGAGCGAGAGGGTTATTCTGTTTTGTACGGCACTCGTTCAGGAAGGCGTTACAAACATATTACACTGTCCCTGCCACACACACACACACACACACACTCTGACCTACACTATCCTCACAGAACGCACAAACGGCAACACAAGGTTACTGTTGGTCAAAGACATCCCTCAGAGATGCCAAAGAAACAGTGTGGTATAAACAGACTGGCAGCATCCCACACACACACACACACACACACACACACACACACAGGTACACACAAGGTCAGTGAGCATCATCAGTACCATTTCTCCCACTGATCCTCCATCCATCCCTCGCCAGCGTCCCCCGCTCGCTCGTCCATGCCGTGCAGCCGTCCAGCCCGGGACCGGTGTGGGGAAATCAGAGGGACGTCAGCATGTCCCCATCCGTCCTCTAATCCACACCGTGAGCCGAGGAACACAGTGTGTGTCCTTTAACTCTTACATAACGTCCCCTCTCTCTCTCTCTCTCTCTCTCTGTGTGTAACAGTCTTTGGGATTTAATGATTCGTCTCCGGTCACCTTCCCTCTCTCTCGTCCTTTCCTCCTGTCTTTCTGTGTCTCTCACCCAGAGACTGCAATCACGTGCAGAACGTTTTACAGCACAATCACTCAGTGCAGGCTGACAAGTGTGTGTGTGTGTGTGTGTGTGTGTGTGTGTGTGTGTGTTCCTATCCGATTAATTTATCCTATAGCTTCCCTCCCGAAGGACGAACCCAGAGAGGCAGAGAGCCGGATCATAAAACAGATCAGTATCAATAATTCAGCATTTAATCTGATTATTAATCCACCATCATCCTCAGCGCTGAGGGTTCATTGATCGTCTTTTTAATCAGATCGTCTTTCAAGCCACGCAAATCTGTAGCCATGATTCGTTTAATGTAACAAAACCTCGGGAGGAACAAACGGAATAACGACCACTAACGATTATTGAAGCTCTTAAAAAGCCCTTAAAAAGCCCCGAATCGTTCAGGATTCCTTTGCTGCCGTGGTGCAAAACAGAACGACATATAATAACAGTGTGTGGTTATTTTTATTTTAAATGATCTCCTAACACTACGGTCATCAATGAATCTTGAACGATGGTAAAGCAGATGGTAAAAAGGAGAGTTTAAAGGTGTATTGAAGTGTACGGTCAGGGATTCCATTCTACAGGAGATGGACCAAAAGACAAAACTGAACCATGAACATTCAGGAGCAGTCACACATCTGGACTAGCTGACAAAATCACCAGTTGTGAACCCTCTTACATCTGTACGACTACCTGGAACGTCGAGTAAGGCTCAGGAACGACGTCCATAATGTCATGGCATATTTAAACAAGGCTGAACTGCATTGTGGGTAATGTATTCATTAGGAATCTGAAGTGGAGGATGGTAAGAACCGACAAATCTTCTTGATCTTATAGATAACACACACACACACACACACACACACACACACACACACACATACATACACACATATGACCAGAGAATCGAATTCTAAGTGTGCAATCATGTTCTTCACTCAAATCACCCAGTGAACATAACCAATGAATAATACATCATTTTCTGTGTGTGTGTGTGTGTGTGTGTGTGTGTGTGTGTGTGTTTCACTACTGTGAAATTAGATTTTCGTAACAGAATCTCGGGAGGTTTGTAGACTCAGGGGGAATTCAAACAAGGTTTAAAGTCAGCGTGGACACGTAGAGTATAGGAACGCTCAGTAATGAATATAACAAGCATGTGTGTGTGTGTGTGTGTGTGTGTGATGGAATGGTTTAATATCAGTGTGTAACTGCTGCTCCTGCAGAGAGAAAATCTACGACCCAAACTGAACAGATGTCGGGTTTGGGCTCCAGCCAAGGTCACAGAGTACAGGACGGGATTTTTTGGTTTTTAATAAGTTATTTCTTTCTTTATTTGCAGACAATGTTTTCAAAGACGACTTAGAAAATTTGCATTAATTTTAGCTGCTCAGCTTGGTTTTGCAAAATCACACTGTACTTCCTGACATTATTTTTTTTTTGGGATTATTTACCATTTTTTTTAGCATAGCTATTTTTTTGTTAGGTATTTTAGTAATTTCAGGTTTTGGCAAATTAGTTTAAAGCTTTTCTTTTCGATAAATCCATATTTTGCTCGATATAAAACGTTTTATATTGTTTATATTATATTTTTCATATACTTTCATTTTCAGTTTTTTATTATTACAAAAAGTACAATTTCCCGTTGATTTTTGAATTGATATTTATTATTGATATACTTCAGTCCCAGATTTTGACGTTTAAAATGTAATATGTATAATAATAATAATAATATAATTCTGACTGAATTAGAGTATTTACTCATTTCATCTGTGAGAATGAACGTCCTTTGAAATGGCTCCACAGTTAAAACTACTGCATTATTCATTAATATATTAAAATATTATTAAAATAATAATTTTGCTCAATATAGGACTTAAACGCTTGGTTAAACATGTTCTGAGTGCAAAAGCAGGACATACACTTGATTCAGGTTGGTTACTTGGTTGGTTTTGGTCCGATGAGAACAATCAGGTAAAGCTTCTGCTTGATTTGAAACTTTTTTTAAAATCCATTATTAATTCTTTACCCTTTTGGACGTCTGATCTTTTAATGTCTCGTATCCAAACCAACATGTCCTGATCAAACACGATATACCAACACACTGCCCAGCAAAGCACACATCAAATCCTATAAATAGATTCTTTTGCTATAAGCTTGCTCTGTGTACGTAAAATCGTTAAACTAACAAAGTTACATTAAGAAGAAAACCAAGTTAATTGATTAATTTAACTAACTTTCCTGTCTCTGCATCCATTTTTACACAACACAAACCAGCACAGACTCAGAAGCCATTTATTTGTGAGGACATCGGGGAAAAGGTTATGATCAGATAAAGAAAGCCTGTTATGGTCACATTAATCCATGTGATTAATTAATGATAAATGATAATTGATTATAATTAATGGTATAAAGCCAGATTCTGATATCCTGAAGCAGTATAGCCCACATTGTCAAGTGATACAAAGCAGCCTAAATATTATATTCTGGAATAGATTCACCTAAGGAACTTTTTACACATCTATGCCCATTAAATCCCACCCGTTAATTAGTTTAACTAATTATTTTTTTAATCGTGTTTTAACCACGTTTGCTGGTTCCTGTGGCATTTTTGGCTAGCGTGTCAGATCACTGCACCACCTGACCATTTTTAACTATCGCTAACGTCAAGCTTTGTTAAAACTTAAAAATAAGCTTACGTTATATTTTAACTAGGGTATTTTAATCATCAATAAAGCTCACAGATTAGATAATAAAACGTTAATCTGGTAGCTAAACCGTCGCGTGTTAGCCTGTGTTAGCAGTGTAGCTCCGGAGGAAATTAAGAATGAAGAAGCTAAATGGAGATTTTACTGTTTACATTTAGTAAATCGAAAGGTCAGTGTTGTCACTGCTTGTTGATAACAATCTGGTGAAATGTCCTCTAAAACTCTTATTTATCTCGTTGGTTGAACTTCGTATGGTTAGGGCAGAGTTAGTGGGTGTAATGAACACTAAATGAACAGACTCCTAAATAAGGAGCCTCCTCCCAAATCTAACAGGGGGACTGAGACGGGTTTTTGGCGGCCGCGATACCAGTTGCATACAAATCGTGTTTTATATGGATATATCTATTAACTATTCAGAATAAAGCGCGACAAGAAGAGACATTAAGCCATTTAAATTGCCATATAAGCCTTTATAGTGCCCGGACCGTGGCTACAGAGATACTAAGAGGAGAACAATGAAGAGTTTGAAACTCGGCACTAAATCTGTTTAATTTCAATAAAGAACGATCCCATTCCGACTGTACAAAGGTTCTAACAATCAGATCAATCGGGGCACGTAAACAAGCTTTGCACATCGTGGTTAAAACCCGCAGCAGCCCGAGCGCCCGATTCATCACGAATACAATTAAAGGATTTAATTAGGGATAAACAGGAACTTTGATGCTTACCGGAGTCCTGATCCAGAGTGAGCTGCTTTGGGGCTTTTCCTCTTCTCTCCCTCCGCCATGTCTCCTTCTCCTCCCTCTTTTTTACCTTCATCAGCAGCTCGAGGAAGAACAGAAGCAGGGAGGAGATGCTGATGCTGCTGCTGCTGCTGATGCTGAGATACAGGAGGTGCAAGGAGGGGCGACTTTTAAATTCAGGTTAACCTTTATCCTTACCAGTACCAAACCAGTACCAAACCAGTACATTAGTGATACTCTGCTTTCACAAAATCGTCCTGACTCCAGAGTACCTTCATCAGTGTGCTGTGTTTGTAACACTGGTGTGCTGGTGACCAGTATGGATGACTGGTACGGTTACTATCCTGGACATCACTATGGCATCTGAATTGCTCTGGATAACAAACATGCAGTAAATCTGAACAGGAAATCGATTTGTTTATAAATATTTTACGGGTGGTACAGTGACCTGGGTTCCAGCCGGCCCAGATGGATTCCCACATATGTATCAGGTTGGTCAGTACCTTTAAAAGGGTCCCAGTGCCCTGTGATGGACTGGCACTGGTTACCACCTCGTTTCCTGTTCTCTTAAGTTTTACATTTGTCATTTAGCAGACACCCTTATCCAGAGAGACTTACAATGAATACAGTCTTACAATCCAGTGGGTTTAGGGGCCTTCCTCAGGGACCCAACTGTGGCACAGGTGGGATTTGAACCCTGGACCTTCTGGTCCATAGACCAGTACCTTAACCACTAGGCCACAAAATGAACGTTTCAGTAGGAATTACGGTTTAAAATTTAAAAAAGTTTGCATGTTCTCCTCAAGTCTGCACTGGTTTCGTTTGTGTACTTCGTATTCCTCCTACATTCCAAAGATGTGTTAGGTCAACTGGCATCTCTACAGTCGATTCCGGTTAATGGGACCAGCTGCTTATTCAGACCAAATCCTAAAGTACAGAAACAAATCCTATTATATACGTGTAATGCTATTCGCTTATTTGGACCAAAATTCCGCTAAATCGGACCAAAGAACGTGTACAGTATGTAATACCCATGAAGAAACACTTAGTCTCTGGCATCACTACCCGAAAACTCCCAAATTTCCCCCCAGCCCTCTACTGTCACCTACAGGTCTTTGCCTAACATTTCCATTTACTACAAAACAAGCCACAAGTCGCAACTCAGCCACAGCAAAAGCGCGTCAGATCACACTGGATATGTTCTTTAAACATTGACTGGAATTTAGTAAGAACTTGTTTTTTTTTTAACAGTATTATGCTTCGCATGCTGAGTACCTTTACATTGTGTTGTGGATCGTTTAGAAAAACTTGGTTGCAAATTTATTTTTCAATGAACAAAGTTCTTGTTTGTACGTTCGCTATACGTGTAAATCGCACAATAAAAGTCTAATAAACATTTAATATGTTACATAGCACATCACGTCTTTCAATTTCGTTTAATCAGACCAGCCGGTTATTAGGACCAAAACCATCACGTCCCGAAGTGGTCCGATTAACCGGAATCGACTGTACATGAAACAGTTTTTTTTGCTGTGAAATATGTCTGCAAAGACACAGCTATCTGCCAGGATGTGTGTACATTGCGTAAAATAGCACTGTGGCGCCACGTTGTTAAAGAGAATTAACGACAACATGCAGCACTGTGCAAAGGTCTTAGGCCAGCATTCAATAAATTGTCTATAATTGGGCATTCAAACTTTTTGTCACTCCATAATACACTTTTACTTTCATCTTTATTCCTATCTTTGGGAGCTTTACAATATTTAAGCCTTTCATCCTGTGGTTTATTGGTTGCTTCCAAAAAGATTGGAAAGACAAGTTCCTGGTCCAGCTTCTTCTGCATGTAGAAGAGTCAGCTTGGCACCCCAATGAATGGCAGATGGTGCTATTATTGTTGTTCCTGGATTTTTCTATATGGTCATTGTGCCAAACAATGGTATAATCACAGGCGTTTGCACAGTAGTGTATGTGGACAGTTGATCTATTGTAAAGAATTCTGCACCTCCATTATGGAAAAACGTCTAAGGTTCCAGCAAGACACTTAGCTTCAGCGGCATATAGTGTTCGCCCCTATGCTGTTTTCAAGCCTGATTGGTGCCAAAGTAAAAGGGCTGCATCCTTTTTCAGTATTCTTGTCACTGACATTTTGTTTAGTTATTTATTCATTTGGGCTTTTAACGCTATGTTTGGCCCTCGACGATTAACTTTATCAGAGCTTTTATGGCCAAGGCATAGGTTTAGTTTTAGTTTGATTTGACAGAATGTTAAGGGTGGTAGTAGCAGATTTTGGTTCAGTTTACATTTTCATTCAGTTATAAAGCAGATGACCACATGACAAGCAAGATTCATTGAGTTATTTAAAAGATACCCTTCCTCCAGAGCAACTCGCAATCCAAGCAATCATGAGTTAAGGGTCTTGAACTCGACAATGGCCGTTTCACAGAGCTAGGTTTTAAGAACCTGGACATTTTGACACATAGTCTAATATCTTAACTGCTGAACTCCCACAGTCCATGGTTTTAATGTGCCACTTAATTTTAGTACTTGAGAACAATTTGTGCTTTTGTACTGCTTCCTGAAGGTAGTTGCTATTGCCACTTAGGTAGGCAAAGGTTTATTTACAAAAGGGCTTCTATACTACCAAGGTAATTTGGGACATTTTGTAAGAAATTAGAATAACTGATAAAATAATGGCTGTTATTGATGATAAAGCTGCAGCAATATAATGTATGTGACAATAAAATGGATACGATTAATGAAGCACATAGTTAAACGACAATAAAGAAATACTTCTTTTACTAATACTAATTCATAAATCGAATAAATAAATCTCTATTGCAAAGAAATAACTATTAATGTTTTTTGCTATTATGATAGCAATACAGGACTTAATAAGCTATATCACAACCACAAGGGCATGTAGGTTTAATTTAATTATTTGCTTAATTTTACTATTAATACAAACTTAACTATTGCAGTTAACATCTAGACCACCCAAGGAGGCTGGTTCCCTTTTTGAGTCTTGGTCCTCCCAAGGTTTTATCCTATTACATTTAGGAAGTTTTTCCTTTCCACTGTTGCCCTAGGCTTGCTCAATTTGGGATTGGCCTTTTTAGATAATATAATGTTATTAAGTTGCTTTACAACGCTCCATTGTAAAAAGCGCTATATAAATAATTTAGACTTTAACAATGACCTCTGTGATCTACTGTCATGCAATCCAGTACACATTAGCATCTGCGCCTTGTGAATTTTGGACTGTTTCGAAGCAGCACTCTGAGTGCAAAGACAAACTTGCACACTTGAGTTTAGTGAGCTCTTAAGAAAAGACTAATTGTTTCACAAATGGTCAAAAAGACTGCATAGATATAGGCCTGATTTCTTAATCTAAATGAAACACCTGAATTCAGTGAGCAAGCGTTGTGTCACAATACGTTTATCCAGATATTGTATAAATAACAACCTTTTAAAAGTGTGTTTTTGAACCATTTTGAACATGGACATTTATTATCATTTACATTTACGGCATTTAGCAGACGCCCTCATCCAGAGCGACTTACAACTTATACAATTTTACAATCCAAGCAATTGTAGGTTAAGGGCCTTGCTCAAGGGTCCAACGGTGGCAGCTTGGCAGAAGTGGGATTTAAACCCTGGACCTTCTGGTCCAGAGGCCAGTACCTTAACCGCTAGGCTACCACAGTCCCACCAACAGATGAATGGAATGTAAGGAAATCCAAAGAAAAAGCTCAGAGAACCTCACATTTCTTAAGACACTGACCTCAGTCAAGGCGTTGGCTCTGCAGCGGGCGCATTTCCAATCTTTGGTTACTCTTTCAGGGGCCACGCCGTAACAACCTAGCACAAAAAGCACCCAAAAACTCAGGTAATCACATGATAAGGTGAGTGTTATACATTAATAGGACTGTGCTTAAAAATTGATAGGGGTATAGACGGCGATATTTGTGATATACAAAATTGATTTTAAGCTTAAAATATAATCGTTTTGAAGGAAGAAAAAACATGATATAAATGGGGTGTAAACCACAATCTCCAAGGTAAGTCGATTTAATATTTTCAATGAACTAAATTATGGGCTATTTCATTATGGGATATTTCATTTTGAAGTATCTTCTAATTTTTGTGAAATATTAAAATATATTGCAATATCGCAATGTATTGTGATTTAATCGCATTGTTATCCATGCATCGTATTGTGAAGTCTTTTACAAAAACCACCTTTATATATTAATAAAGTACATATATATTTGCACTGCTAAATATTGTATATATACGTTTTATAAATCTATCTATGTACTAGAATTAAATATTCCTGTATATACTTTGTTTATATTTAAAATGTCTTGATTCTTCTTTTTGAACGCTTATTTCTAGTACAGAGTGCGCCTCTGTCCCTGTGCTGGTCTGAATTTCCCCATAGTGGGATTAATAATGGATGATATTTTCTTATTGAGCAATTTGAGCTCCACAGAACGCTTATTAACCAGCTGTAAGAGTTCATTAGCCAGTGGATGCATTAAATCAGCCTTAATCCCTGGTTACTGAAGAGCATAATTGGTAAGCTTGGAAGTGATATCAGATAAATGGCAGTATTACTCATCGTAGATCTTAGATAATCAGCAGCGTGACCTAGTGTGTGCTGGCACTCACTCGCATGCACTCGTACACAGCACTGGACACAGCTGATGAGAAGGCTGGTTCCTTCTTGATCCAGGTAAGGACTGGAAAGACTGAGCTCGGTGCTCTCCTCTGTGGTTGTGCTGAAACACATCTCAGGGATCAACGGCTTCGTCCTCAACTGACCTCCAGCATGAACTGCAGTCTGCTCACAGTCGCCACCTTCAGACTGGACGGAGGACTTACATTTAGCAGACACCCATGCCTATAGCGACATACAACTTCTACAGTCCTACAGGCCAAGCAATAGTGGGGTCAAAGGCCTTGTTAAAAAATCCTGAGGTGGGGCTTGAGGTGAAACTTAAGGTGAGATCTGGTCTATAGTCCAGTACAGTTAATACACAGAGCACAGGGTTAGTCTACATAAAGAGCACGCCATTGTTTAGATAGACGTAATTTTTCCATTATATCATTTACATTACAGTACATTGAGACTAAAACGTATACATAAATGTTGGTTAAAGATGATCAGCCTGCATTGTAATGTCATTTACACTACACAACTGCAGTATTTGCACCACACGCTAATGTTTAGCCACTTTTACTCAAAAGACACTTTTTGTTGAATATTAAGACAAACACAGCAGCTACAATTACAGCCACCAAGCCAATGCAATACAGGATATCTATAACAGGGTGGCTCCCATTTTTTCTCTTCACCGCCTGCCTTTGGCAGATAAGAATATTTATATTTAAACAATTCATATTTCATATGTCTATATCTAATTTATATAGAACTACAACTTATTACTGGAAAAAACAAAAGGACAAATTTATATCTTTTTAGTGGAATGATCTTAAATGACATGTATTATATATCTCATTTTTACTGTGTAACAACATTCAGTTTCCTTCCTGCACCCCACCCTTTCAATATCTCCGTGCCCCCCAGGGGGCCTGCTGCTATAATCTAAGTGCCACACAAATCTGAAAACAGCCTCTCATGTACAATGGTTGGACAGTAATAAATTTATCGCAATGGGAGTTGCTTTATAGACCCTCTTTATAGTTCATATTAATAGCTAGTTTTTTTCTGCGGAATAGTGATTAATCAACTATTGTTGCTTACATCTATGGCTCTTCCATTCAAAAACTAGACAGCCAAACAAACGTTTAAAATCAGCATAAACAAAATCTCACATCTCACTTTATAATATTCCAATCACGTTATTTTCAGCATCAGAGGACTGCCGAGGCGTCACAATTACAAGAAAAATGTTTTTCTTTTTAAACGTGAAGTATTAATTCCAAGAGCCACAGCAATTTTCAATTGGAAACAGCATCATCTCATGTGTCAGGATTGCTACCAAATCGCACTGTTACACAGAACTTACACAGTTCTGTGTGCCTGGAAACACTTCTACATCTAGTGTTAAAAAACAAAGCAAATTGTGAATCAGCGAACTGATTTGGCTCATAAATACAGTTCCTCATTTGGTTTCTGTTACAAGATGTGGTTAGGACATAAGTACGCGGGATAGACGGGAAAAAAAACATGCAAAAGGCGGCGGGCGCGCGAGGAGCACGAACGCAAACAGATCGCGCAAGGTGCCGAAACGCCAGGGGGCGAGCCTGAGCTCGAGCGCACGTGTGGCGAGAGTAAGCAGAGCCAGGGCGCGTCCCATTCAGGACGGGCAGGCGGCTGAAGTGAGGCTCGTTGAGCGCAGACGAAGGAGGAGCATGAGCTTAGGCGTGCGAGGAGTGCACGAGTAAGGGACGGGAGACCCTCAAAGTGCCCCAAAAATACGAAATACCTCGGGGGTTTTCCCCGTACGCGTCCGTCGGCACTAAAAGCCCCAGGACGTAACCCACTATCCCTAAAGTTGTGCGTAAGTGCGTGAGCGTGCCGGTGGTCGGGCGCGTGTACCGAATGAAGAGGACCTGGCAGTAAACAGTGCTAAAACCCACACCTAAATAGCAGGAGAGGCAGCTGTTCGGAATCAGGTCATAAATTGGACACTGGATATAAACAGCCGTATCGATTGCTCTGTAATGGTGACCGGCGAGGACTACGCTAACAGTTTTATAGCAAAAATGTGATAAACGCTGCTAAAAATTATCTGTGTTAACGCGGTGTGCATTACAATGTTATTAACATGCTAATTTTGGCAGTCAGAAATGAAACAGAATCGAATGTCGTACATATTAACAAACAATGAACAGGTCATGTTCTGAGGCACAATTTTTTTTCCGAATGCAAACCATAATTAAAGCAATTGAAATCCAATTAAATATTAGAGAATATTAGAGAGGCAGGAGTGTTCATAAGCAGTGCTGTCATGGGGTGATGGGGGTAGGGGGTCAGATGTGTTTTAAGTCCTGTAATTGCTCGAAATTTCAGCAGTGGCTCCACTTTGTTGTTACTGAAATGTCTCGTTTTGATGGTGTTATGTATATGATCGTTAGTTTGTGCATCCTATAAGTAGATGTGTTATTGTAGGAGGGATTTGGCAGGTCTCACAGATTGGGGTATTTTCCCTGTCTTATTTTTTTGGAGTGGGTCAGAATTGTATAACCAAGGCATTATAGCCAACAACTTAGTTATTTATTTGGTTTGTGCAGGTGTGTGTACATTTCCATTTTCCTCCGTGTATGCTGATGTATGACATGCTGGTATGGGTTAAGTTGATTGAGACCTCTGGTGTTCACACAGGGCAACTGCATTAGATAGCATAATAAACAACGCACCTCATATCGATGCACATAGTCACAGTGTTTTGCATAAAGTCAATCATTACACCATTGTTATGAACTGTCTGCATACCAGTGCGTGTGTCTGGAAGATCATACAGACGGCACAGTATGGTGGTTGGAGGCCCATCTCCCGGTTATAGTCCTTCTCTCGTTTCTCGTTGTAAGGTCTGTTCTGCCACAGCAGAGCCAAGGTCTTGGCCCATGGTTCACCATCTAAACCATCTTCCTCAACTACTGCCGGGTCCTGGAGCTCTGTGGCACACACATGCGCACACATACAAACGAGAAGAGAGGTTTTCTCTGAAAACAGGGCACACCTGGATACGTAAGGTTGATACACAAATGGAAATAGCAGCACATTGGAATTTCTTACCCTCATCACTGATGCTATCTTTCATCAGCGGATGGTGTCTGGGTAGCTTTACAAGACTGGTTAACACCTCATCACAGCTTTCCTCTGCCCCCTGCTGGAGAACACGAAATATGAACAATTTTTTATCATTTAATTATGAGTCACTTGCATCTTGCAAGTCAAGCAAATGTGGGTTAAGTTTCTTGCTCGGGGGCCCAACAGTAGCAGCTTGGAAGCAGTGCGATTTAAACCTTGGACCTTAATGTCCATAGTGCAGTATCCTAACTGCTAGGTTACCAGAGCCATTTTAAAACATACGGTTTAGTATGCTGGCCCACTGCCACTGGTATCTGCTTTCTTTAAGCATTGCATAAAAAGTATGGCTGATGTTGCTTGGTGGGGGTGTTCCGACGGATCAGCAATTGCACCATGTGTTTTCTGGGTATGGGATACTCCAGAGGAAAAAAAAAACAAAAAAAACCCTACAAAATAAATTTAATAGCTTTGGAAAACAAAGTATGGGGCACTGTGGCAATGTGGTTAGCAATATTACCCTTTTGGTACCATTAAAACCTGTTTATAAGGGTTTATTAAGTTTTAAACAAACTCCACCCATTCACAAATTCAAGCTGAGTTGCTTGTCTCTTTACACATATCAGACATAACATTTACACCACCTGCATAACAGAGTGCAGCCACTAAGACTCATTAAGGACTCCTGGAAGGATTCCTATAATAACTGGTATCAAGTCCTCAACAGCAGACCATTTGTTGCAAGTTGCAAGGTGTGGCCTTCATGGATTGGACTTGTTCGTCCAGCATATCTCACAGATGATCGAGTGGCTTGAGATCTGTAGAATCTCGATGCCAAGTCAACACCTTGAACTCATACCTTAAATCGTTCCTGAACAATTTTTGCAGTGTGGCAGAGGCATTATCCTGCAAAAAGGGGTCACTGCCATGGTGTACTTGGTCTGCTATAATGTTGTATGGTAGGTATTAAATTAATATCCACGAGAAGGCCAGGACATAGTGTCTCCCAGTAGAACATCGCCCAGCACATCATAATGTCAGTGATATTCCCTTCAGCTTTCAGCATTTTTAATGTTATGGATGATGTGAATACAGTTTAAGTGTTGTTATTTGACTTCCTGCTATAACGGGGATATCCGAAACTCATAAACCCACAACAAATGCTGATTCCACTGCTAAATTGCTCCATCTAGTCCACTACATCAAATAATAATAAATAATAATATAATCCAATTCCTTGATGTGTCACCCATTAAGCCAGACTCCCACCTCTGCTCCATGTACATGAATTATAGAATTTTGTTGGTTGACAACACTAATAACCAAAATGACATTTTCGTTTAGCAGATAAATAATAAGATAATAAATTTGCTCAGGTAGCAATTTTCAAAGGATAGGAAAACCATACGAATTAGTACACACTGGTGGAGTTTAGTTATATTGGAGGGTGACAATGCCCTCTGTCCCTTTGCTTTATAAGGGTCAAGCTGGGATAGCTTAAACAGACTCTCTATTGACCTCGAAGTATGAACATCTGGACCGAAGCAAAAGCCATCGTTTTTATGTTCAACTTTTTGTTCCTATTTAAAGCCTTAATTATTGTATTAAAACAATGACACAGGAACATCACACTCAAATACTACTGGTGATAAGTGATCAGTACTGCTGAAATCACAAACTTGTGATTCAAAAAGAAAGTGATCATTTTTACTTTAAGCTTTTTGCTTATAATGGGTTTAAATAAAAAAAAAGCATAACAAAAAAATTACTACTTTCCTCTTGGCCACATTTTCTTCATTTGAGTGAGAGTGCTTGACCAATGGGACGGGATTAACCGTACAGTCGCAGCCGACTCTCAGTCACTTGATGGATCATCATTTCTGTCCTTCATCGATGTGATCCATGAAGTATTTCGGAAGTATAGTGGAGTAGTTAGCCATTGCTTTCTCCACACTTATGACCAATAGTAATTAAGATGGGTTTAGTTTTCAAGTCTTTGATTTAGTATGTTAAAACGTATTAAGCTTTGTTTACATTAAGCATTTAAAACATTATTGTCTAATGCAGTATTTGGACTAGGAGACCACAGTTTGTGGGTACAGATCAATATCATGCCTTAGATGTTTTGCCATGTTGGAGGTGAAGCCTTCATTACAACACATCATCTTTACACACATACTGCATTTAGCCTTTTCCTGTTGATACGTGATGACGTATGTGATTACATGACGGACCGGTTCTGGCAAATAGGTGCCTGATTACAGACACATTTCTGCACCAGTCACAGCAATGCACTTGAAGCAGTAAATGCATTGGTAGGAACCGTTAAGTGGAATTAAAATTTTTAATTTTTAAAGGTTTCCCAGTTCATGGCATTTTGGGCCCAATTCCAAATGGGAACTGGACTTCAATACCCAACTCTCAGCACAGTAGTTATATACACATTCAGAATGGATTCAAATTTTGACCTTGTTATCCTCCTGCATCTCTGACTCCGAGTCACTCATTCTCTGCTCTCTGTTCAGCTCGCTGTAGTCTCCTTTGGCATAGCTGTGGACGTGAAGCACCTCGGCTGGACTGAGTGTCCGGTGGAAAAGCCGCTGCTCAGAGTTCCCTCCACAGGCACCCTGGCTTTCAGTTCTGAGCTCAATTGAAACCGAGTCTTCATGACTCAACCTGGATTTGGGTTCATGTTTAGGACTGGTTTTTCTGCGTTTGGGTGTGATGTCTCTGTGGTGCCTGGTGTCATTGGTGGGTTTAGCCCGAGCACTGAGGTCATAGGGTTCAGCTTTGGCTGTGATTTTATTAGGTGGAGTTTTAACTGTGGTTTTGTTGGGTTTGGCAGTGATGGCGCGGCGTGGAGAGGCAACGTCGTTAGGCTGACTACGCTTTGTTTTGGGGTCACAGCACCCAGTGGCTTCTTTGGGTCTACACGTGACATCGGGAGGCTGGGAAGGTGCAGTAAGGTCACTGGACAGAGTGATGCCATGGCTTGGGTTGGTAGTAATGCCATTATCCCATGTGTTGTCAATATGCTTAGAAGGACTGATATTAATTGGCTGCTTCTTTGACAGGCGGGTACGAGGTGGAGTCTCCGAGTGGGTGTGGTGTGGCTTTGCTTCCTGTTTCAATACCGGAGCCTCTACGTCCGCAGTCTTCTCATGATCCTTCTCATCTACAAGAGGAACATTAATAAGAAATACCGGTTTTATCACCATCGTGCATAAGGAAACCTGAAATGGAATTGCTAGGAAAAAAATTATGCGAAATAAAGAATGTACTAAATCAAAGCAAACCTTGTTCTTTCTCCTCCTGCATTGTCTTTTGATTGAGCTTGGCTCTCTTGCACTGCAACTGTTGAATTGCCTCAGCAGAATCAGCACCAGAAGTCACGCTGCCTCCTCTCACTCGTTTGATTCTTACTGTAGGTTTGGAGATTCTCCTGTTAACACAGAAAACAGAAAACTATTTAGAAATTGTCACTACAACATGGGACTTGCCTACAGGATGCTGGTGGCTGGACATTTTGGCTGGTGGACTATTTTTAGTTTATCAGCACTGCTGCGTCTGATCCAGTCATATCATTGCAACACACACTAAAACAACACCACCACATCAGTGTCACTGCAGTGCTGTACTGAGAAGTATCCACCACCCAAATACAGTCGAATCCGGTTCATTGGACCACCAGTTAATGGGACCAGCCGCTTATTCGGACCAAATCCTAAAGTACCGAAACAAATCCTATTACATACGCGTAATGTTATTCGCTTATTTGGACCAAAATTCCGCTTAATCGGACCAAAAAACATGAGAAGCGAATATGAAAAAGAAGTTGCCAGCGGATGCAAAGCGGATCAGCGATTTATGGGAGGATTTTTGGGTTCCCCAGGAGAATTTATGCTTTTATCAAATCCGAAATCCAGGAAATCCAAAAAGTTGTGTTGACAAGAGCAAAACCAGCGTGAGGTGAACACGCCCACCACTTTCTTGATTTTGTTCAAGTGCAGTCCGTCAAGAGAACGCGTCAGATCACACTGGAT
>JAUZSU010134753.1:0-41062 GCA_034780255.1 Parotocinclus maculicauda
TCGGTACTTTAGGATTTGGTCCGAATAAGCGGCTGGTCCCATTAACCGGTGGTCCTATTAACCGGAATCTACTGTAAATCATCTAATCCACCCAAGAAGCTCAGGTCCCTTTTTGAGTTTTGTTTTCTTGCCTATAACATTCAGGTAGTATTTCCTTGCCACTGTCGCCCTAGGCTTGCTCAATTTGGGTCTGGCTTTATAATTTAAGTTACTGGACTCTGGACCAGAAGGTCCAGGGTTCGAATTCCACTTCTGCCAAGCTGCCACAGTTGGGTCCTTGAGCAAAAACCTTAACTCACAACTGCTTGGATTGTAAGATTTTATGAATGAAAATATATAAGAGATTATGTGTATTAGGGATAAGGGTTCGATGGTTAAAATAGGGGTTGTGATTTGAAATATTATGCCTGATTATTGAACAAAAATACACGTCCATCTTATAGTGACCATCAAATAAAGCATGTAACCAATTAAAGCGGAAAAACAGATTGCACAAGCAATGAGACATGACTGTATATTATAAATAAAACGCCAGACACTAGACAACTGGTCATGAATTATTACCGAATCACATTTGTTTTACCAAGTAAAAATATCCTCATCCTATCCACGTATTAGGATGGGGTTTTTCAGTCCAATAATAGGCTGGCTTGGGCCAAATCTTCTCTGCAAATATGCAATCATTATCTAAAAAGCAAGCAGCCTTAGAGAGCAAACATGGACATGGAGCTCTGTGGGTGCTTTGGGAGGGGTCAGGCTTTCTAATGACTTTGAATTCATTGCAACCTCGCTTTAAGCAAAGGGGGCTGGTGGCGTCGAGATTGCGCCGCTGGTTAATTTGCTGCCCGCGTGGGCCCATATGGCCCGGGCTTTTTTAGCAGTCCCCTCAGGGAACGGGGGAAAGGTATTCGCCACACTCCGCATTGTTCTCGTGCCGTGCAGTGTGTGTATGTACATGGGGAAGGTTCAATTGAAGGCTATGCATGAATTGGGTTCCCCCAAACCTAATCTAACTATTCCCAAAGGACCTACTATTGCGACCCCCATCTGAAAAGGAATGGAGGGAAAGCCCTCAAATAAACCCCCCTCCCAAACAAATTTGCTGCCCACGTGCCCGGAGGACCCACCCCTAAGCATCTATTGTCTCGAAGACATGGAAAAGGCTGCCTCCACACCGACATCCGTCTCGATCAGACTGCATTACCTGCACTAACACAAACTGTAACCTTATTAAAGAGATCCAGGAGTGATGTAACAGGAGACCAGAGTTTCCAGTACGACCGCTCCGCCCACTGACCTCCTCCCATTGATCGCAGGGACCAAAGCAGCACTGCGACCGCGTCTCTGAGCAGGCGTGAACGTGCTTTATATTTATCGAACCCAGTTTTCTTGTGTCGTTTTAAGAAATTTTTGCCTCCCTCAATTTTTCACATTGATCTCTTTCTATAATTAAGCCAGATCCATTTTGGGAAGACGGCAGCAGCGCCGCTGTGCTAAAAACAGAACAGTGGCAAAGCACAGCAGACGAGATTTAAGGGCAGCCCCGAGACGGGCTGTCGGAAGCATTTAGGAAGCACGGTAAATTTTTGGTGCACATTGTCCTTGTTCAGGTAAATCCAACTGCTGAATCACCGGCCCATTAGGCTTCTTTGCGGGTTACTTTAACATTGCAGTATGGATTCGTTGGACAGAACGGCTACAGATTCTAGATCACAATCCATCCAGAAGATCTTCGGTCTGCCCTGGAGTCTCAAACCATCTCACCAGGAGCGGTGGTCTGGTCACACTCATGACCACAGTTAAACAGAGAGCTGTGTCCAAGAACTAAGGTCCTATTTCAGAAAGGGACAGGACCCCTGCTGGTCCCGCGATGGACTGGGGTGGTCTAGTGGTTAAGTTACTGAACTATGGACCAGAAGGTCCAGGGTTCAAATCCCACCTCTGCCACAGTGGCGAGCAGAAAGTGATATGGATGTAAATAAAGTAACCGAGAGGTCATGTGCATGGACAATCTCTATTTAAACTATTTTTTTATTCCTACTTGTGGTTTATTCTTCTGTTAAATGCATGGTTTATGTTGCTCTGCTGGTCACGTTCTTTACTGAAATAAAACATGGACCCAAGTCTATATTTTGGTCAGTAGCCTCCCATTTGTTTACGTTTTGTTTATTTACATTTGGGAAACCTAGCATCCTTCTAGGGCAATATTCTTCTCAACGGTAGAACGAACCGGGATCTAAAAATTACTGCTATTCGTAAAGCTGTTAGCTGTTCACTCAACCCAGAGCTCAGGTTAAAGGCCTTATGGAATCCCCTCCATATCAGCTAAAGCAAAATCAACGTGTTCTTGGAAGGTCCTCAGATGGTCAGCCACTAATGCAGCATTACAGGAAACAGCCCAGTTCCGTTTGTCGCTGCAGTGTGAAAACAATAAATGCACTTTGGTTACGTCCCATCAGAAAGCACACTGTAACCAGTCCTGTGCACCAGCCGACCTCAGCTTGGTTTCCCCAAAGGCTGATCTGGGATCTGAACCTCATCCGGTGCGTATACAAATACATACGATATAAATAAATAACATAATAAGAGCAGCAAATGTCGCCCCGGGCTGCAACGTCCAAGCACAGAGGTCCCAATCGTAGGGTTATTAAAATAGCTTATCCACTCGTGTTATCAGTACAGGGGCACACTTGGGATCCGCTCGCCCCGTACCAGACCTCGGACAATGGGATTTCCTGATTTGCACCAAAGTGTGTGTGTGTGTGACTCTACACACTTCACATATTGGAGCTCTTAGTGGCTCACATACATGCATGTGGAGATTTGACTGTATGAACTTTTTTTTTTTTATAACTCTTTTTTTATTGCTTTAAAACATTTTACAGCAAAATAAACATTCAATTACACAAAACAACAATTATGTACATATAACAAAAATATAACCAAAAATCAAAACCCCCCCCAAACAAACAAAAAAAATTAATAATAATAAATAAATAAATAAATAAATAAAAATGATATATAGATAGTTAAATGAATAAAATAATAATAATAAATCAGTGAATAATGTTACATACAGAATATTATTAATTATTTATATTTAATTATTAATATTAATTAATTAAGAGGTAGAACTGTCAGAATTTTCCACAGGGAACAGTGATAGGGACTGAAAAAAAGTTATAAAAGGTGACCAGCACCTATAAAAATTCTCTGTGGAACCCCTCAAACTAAACTTAATCTTCTCAAGGCGCAAAAAGTGCATGACGTCTTTTAACCATAGGCAATGTGAGGGAGGGGAAGGAGATTTCCAACCAAGTAGAATTCTGCGTCTCGCCAATAGTAGAGTAAAGGCTATGGCGTTTACTTCGCGTGCGCTCCACTGGGTCATGCCCAGAGAAACGCCAAAAATGAATTTTTATTTTTGATTTTTTTTTTGTTTAATGAACCTGTTTCATCCATGTGTTTAGGAAATCATCATTCATAAGCAGCCAGGAGAAAAGCTTGGCATCAGCATCCGAGGTGGAGCCAGAGGCCACCCGGGCAACCCCTTTGATTCAACAGATGAGGGTATCTTTATCTCCAAGGTAGAAACCAATGCGTCCTATTTATCAAGGGTCTTCACTGGGTTGGTCGTAGAAACGTTCAGGAGGCAGACCAAAATTTGTCTTCTGAAACTAAATGAGCACATCATTGCTGCATGGCTATCACTACATTGGATGTTTGCCTCTGCTATGTTAGGTCAGTTCCTTTGGTGCTGCGGCACGGGATGGCCGACTGAAGTTGGGCATGCGGATCCTAGAGGTGGGAAATCACAGTCTCCTGGGCATGACTCATACAGAGGCAGTGAGGGTTTTGCGAGCTACTGGAGATACTTTAGTTATGTTGGTGTGTGATGGCTTTGATGCCAGAAATGTGACAGATGTGGAGGTAAGTGCTCTATTGATATGTCCGTTAAATGTTTCCGTACACGAAAAATAAGTATTTTTTTACCAAAACCTCAAATGTGTGTTCTCTTTCACTTTGGTGTTTGCCCAGGCTTCGCCAGGTGTCATTGCAAACCCTTTTGCGACAGGAATTGTTCGAAAGAACAGCATGGAGAGCATTTCCTCCATAGACAGAGACCTGAGCCCAGAGGAGGTGGACATCATGCAGAAGGTAAGCTATTGGTTCAGCATGCTGTTGAGCGTTACTCAAGTAAGGCAAGAGGCAAGAATGTAAAGGAACCATGTTGTTTTCCTTGAAAGGAGGTTGAGATGGCGAGGGAGACATCTCAGTGGGAGCAGGAAGAGATGGAGAAAGTGGTGAGTGTACATGTTACTCCAGGGAATTCCACTGGCTTATCATAGGAGACCCGTATTAGGGTGACAACTGTAGTTTTTCCAAATTCCTGACGCCGTTCTCTTCCCTTATGACTTTTGCTAATTTATGTGGGTTGTATCCTTTTCTCTTCCTCTCTTCCTCCCCCATCCCTTCCCCCTTTTCATGCTCATCACTCTCACTTCCATCACTTTCACTATTTCGTATTCATTCATTTCATTAATTTCTCTAACACTGCCATTAACCTCCATTTTTCTCCCGTCATCTGTTTCATTGCGTCATTCGCCGCTTAATAACGACATTTCATTCCCTCCGTTTGAATGGATGTGTGTGAGAGTCCACTGCATGTTCCTTTTTGAATTATCATCTCCTCATATGTATGACTGGTCATCCCCTCTCCCATTCCACTTCCCCCTCACCTTTTTCACTGAAGGAGCGCATGCGCTTGGAGCGCGAGGAGGCTACTCGCCTGCTGGAAGAGGAGACTGAGGTGAGGCTTTATGCCCCTGGTGCTTTAGGATTGCCCTTGCCACCTGAGGGCAGTGCTGAGCTCGGGGGTGGAACTTGGAGATTCACGTTAGGCATTTATACTTGAAAAGAACAAGTCTGTGAAAAACTCTCGGTGCCCCAACAAGTATGCACCGTTTACCGATTCTTTGAAACAGTGACTGGACATTGCCATAGCTTTTTATGCTACTGCAATGTAAATTTAAAGAATATTTTCACAAGAAAGCAATATATAAATGTGTCTGAAAGACAGCTAAAAACACAAATGGAATGCTACCATCCACACATAATTCAAAGCACCATGGTTCTGCAGTTACTCATGGATATATTCTTGTAATATAAAGATAAGTAAACCTTCCTAGCTAGCTGCACACAACCAAGAGGGAGTCCACTTGAAGAAACTCTGATTTCAGGAACAGACAATGCAATCACATTTTATACTTTTCATAAGCAGTGTGGCACTACTAGTAGGAAGTCACAGTGGTCAAATGACCAGTGCTCTGCACTTCTGGGTATATGTAGGGTGTGCCGGCTCTGCCTTTGTAACATCTCTGCTTTTGTCAATATTCATGAACATACAAACAAGTAGGACAAATAATGTTTGTGGCAGTAAAATACACAGGCCAACACTTTTTTTTTTTTTTTTAATTGTACCTGCTGTCTATGATCGTAGCATCCGGAGTTAAAAGACAGGTTTTGTTACGTTCAGCAGGCGTTAATAAGATCGTTATTAAATGGTGCATACCTGTAAATTAAAAATAAAGCTGATACGTTTTTATACAGTCTGAAATCTGAGCAGTATGATACAATGAGTAGTTTATAAGTAGTCTATTCTTTTCTGCAGAACCTGAGCACTGGACCTCTGAAACTGGACTACAAGACACTGGCAGCTCTTCCCACAACCAGCTTGCAGAAGGTCAATCGGGTGAGTTTGGCAACACTTTTCCACATTGGGTGACTGGCAGATTAACATTCTGTAAATGGTTTGACGCCAGTATAAGTAACTTAGACACTCATGTTATCAGTACTCTTATAGATGATTAGACCTAAAAGAACCTGCACTGTGCTTGCTGAAGTTAGTCTTGGTTACATTCAAATACAAACTAAAATATTACTAAACGATTGAAGTTAACAGAAAATATTTATCTCCGTTTATATTTCCTGATTTCAGTTCAATGAACAGAATTATCAGCAATATCCATTAGTTTGTAATCATGTGGTTTCCAGGAGCTACTGTGAGAGAAATCTTTTCATGTTGTTACCCCATGCCTTTGAAATAAGTGCACGTTTGAAGTGTACTCTGTTTTTCCCTGGAAAACCAGCTCATCATCAACAGTGAAGTTGGCAAAAATGGTAAAACCATAATCAGATTTCTTCACCAGAAACTGACTATGAAAGACTGAATATTTGACCCTTGCAAAATGGCAAGTCATCATGACCATGATTCCTGATTCTCAGAAACAAATTAGGCAGGGATATTGGGATGACAGCTGACAAGTTCTGGGGCTATTTTAAAATCAGCATCACTGGCTCAGTGGACATGCTAGTCATGGGTGGGTGTTCCCGGGCACTGGAAGGGAAGGTTTCCATGATAGAGACCAATATCATCCAAGTATTTGTGTGAGTGGATGTGACCTGAGCTCCCTGAACTCTATATTCTTTTTTGTGAGTACCTTTCCTATTAATCCCTAATTCTATACCTTCTTTGATGCTTAATTTTCTAACATTATTTTACTTTTTATTTTATGTTTTCTAAAGGGTGTAGTTTTGTCTTACATCTTCTGAATTTATTCTGTCTAGAAATTGTATCTGAGATTCTAACAGAACTTTCGTTTAGGAGCAGTTTGTAGTACTTTTTTGGAATAGCAGCAACTTATTGCTTCACACTGATGTGACTTTAGCTTGAAAGTCAGCTTATATCCAGGTTGAAATTAAAGTGAACAACTGAACTTAAGTGGAGTTAGTTTAGACACGCAGCTTACTATAATTGTGTTATTCTGCTCTGGATTTGTCCACTTGTAGATATTTTATTGGTGTAGTATCAGGTGAGGTTCACTGTTTATAAGGAATTTGCTAGCGTTGTAAGTGTTTAACCTTCCCTAGTTTACAGCAGCTAGCTATTTTAGACCAAAATAATCATGTCGCTAATATTTGTGAACTGACATTACTGTAATTTTAACAGTGCAGAACGTGTTTGTGAGTGTGCAGTGAAAAAGGAGTGTGCAGCTGTCTTGAGTCAGGTTTTTGGGGTTACATTCCTCTTCCCTGATTTCACCTCTCCTGTCTCTCACAGTTCATTCTTACAGTCTAGAGAACCAACCCCCACACATTACAGCACAGCTGTTATCAAGTTAACTATTTTTAGTGTGATGGTATTGCCCAGGTTGGCTTTAGAAGTCTCATGTGTATGCATCATCCATGGGAATTGTACAAGTTGGAGCCATGTCATAAGTATAGTTATTGGTCCATAGGGTTGGACAGTATAGACCATTATAATAACATCATACAGTCTTCAGATAATGGCTAATAGCACGGTATGCCGCATTACCGCAGGCAGTGGGACAACTACATACGTTACAGTATACAAATGATAGCGTTTACATTTTACTACAAAACAATCAGAATTTAAGACATCAGGCACTCTACACTTTCTATACAGGCAAAGTATAGCATACGTTAACAAGGAATAAAACAACATGCTACCTGTGGTATGACTCATGATTTCAGCCAAACCATTAAAATGCATATTTTAATGATGGGGTTGTTGTAATCAGTGTATTCACAATACCATTTCATAGACATTGAAAGCTATAAATTACGTACAATAATTATTTATCACATAAAGATATGATGGTTAAGAGAGGAAATGACAAGTCATGGAATAGCCTACTTATGATATTTACAAACAGTTTAAATTTCAGTTAGGGGATATTTCATTTTTAAATATTTGACATTTTGTGAGCAGTATACATTGGCCGCATTTCCCCCTTTTGTCAAATAAAATGGACCCGCATCTTCTGTCTTTCTCAAAGTCTGGTTTACGTGTGCGTAATGTCCCTGTATGCCTTTGAAACATGGTTGCCACAAATAAATCAATAAATCTGAAAGAGGAAAAAAAAAGTGTTCTGTTTTAATAACCTCACTACACCGAATATAAACATGGAAGTGAGCACTGGATTAATCTGGGTCTTGTGTCTTGTGCTATCTAGAAAACCTTGTATTTCATTAGTTGTTTGCTTTCTTTCACCGTCTTCTTTAATGGTCAGGTAAAATTTGGGTGCTGGATCATTCTCAGTATTGTATTGACACTGCTAAATAGCATAAATGTGTAGGTGTGTTAGTGTGTTTTAAGCATGTAAAAGTGGATCAGACACAGTAGTGCTGCTGGAGTTTTTAAACAGTGCCCAGTCACTATTAGACTCACTTACCTTGTTTGTGCACCTCATGGATGTTAAAGTCTGAGGCAGTAGCTAATCTGCTAAGGCACAGTTTGTGTTAGTCACACATTACCACCAGGATGCTGTTCACTGGATATTTTTTGATCTGTGCTGGATTTGTGAAGTGTTTTTGTGTAGAGCAAATTTGTGTTTTAGCTATTTTTGACCAGTCCTTTTTCAAATTGAGTTTAGTGCTGTGTTTGAATGAAGCCACTTGAGGGGAAGTGTTGACACATGATGTGATACATGCTCGTCAGAGTCTGGTACAATGAGATTTCAGCAAGAAATTAATCGATTTATGGTACGCTTAGTAGTAGTTTAGAACGAATAGTGGATTTCTGGTTTCTTTGTTCTCTGCAATCCTTTTCTTTTTCTTTTATGCCAGATATGTCAAATTTAAATTAAAGGTTTGTCCTATATCGTAAATGCTGTTTCATTTCTTTTTCTTGCTCTTTAGCTATCTCTTTCCTCTACTAAATTCTGCCCCATGGAGACTGGTCTTCAGGTCAGCTTGGCTGGCTCTATAGAACCCCTGGGTTTTCAGAAAGCTTATGCGACTCTGTACAATGTAGAGGCGTCTGTTTGTCCCTCAACCTGTCCACTTACGAGCTCTGAAGTATCTGAACAAATTGCATCCATGAAGCTGGAAACCAATTCAGAACCCCTAGACATACAGGAAGTAGAAGAGTGTCTTGTAGACTCTCAGCCAATATGTTTTAGTGAAAATCCATTTCTGTTGGCTAATCGCAAGAGCAAGGGCCTACCTCCTATGGATAACAATAAAGAACCCCCAGTCCGACAGGAAATGCAGGAGTGTCAGCCAATATGTTTGAGTAAAAAGCTAGTAGTAGCTAATCAAAAGAGCAAGGTCTTTCCTTCCAAGGTCCCTGTTGCAGAACACCAAGTAATACGGGAAACAAGGGAATGTCATGTTGACCCTCAGCCTGTCTGTTTAAGTGAAAATCCTATTTTGTTAGCTGATCACAAGATAAAGGGATTCACTTTGAACGACCCTGATTTTGAATCCCCAGTTGTACAGGAAGTGGTAGAGGGTCTTGTTGACCCTCAGCCATTGTGTTTTAGTGAAAATCCTTTTCTGGTAGCTAATCACAAGAACAAGGGCCACCCTCCAGAGGACCTTTATTTAGAACATTCAGCCATACAGAAAACACAAGAGTGCTATGTGGACTCTGAGCCAGTCTGTTTCAGTGAAAATCCTTTACTGGTAGCTAATCACAAGACCAAGGACCAACCTCCAGAGGACCTCCATCCAGAACACCCAGCCATACAGGAAACAGAAGAGTGCCTTGTGGATTCTCAGGCAATCTGTTTTAGTGAAAATCCTTTCCTGGTAGCAAATCGCAAGAGCAAAGGTCATCCTTCTGAGGAGCAAGTCCTTTCAGGGCCACCAGTGGGCTATGGCAGACAGGGCCATCTTCAGACCTGGTTGTATAACAAGGCAAGCCCCTTGGGCAGTGTGTTTTTGCCTGTGTGTTTTTCTTGTATCAGCATGGCCTGTCACAGCTACTCATTTCAACAAAACCCAGTTCATAATAATAAAAAAAAATCTAACACATTGTAGTTAAAATAAGAAATATTTTTGTTTGTTGACTGCAATTAGGAATTATATTCAGTTTAACCATTTTGAAAGGAATAGACCCACAAACTAACACCACTCTTAGTTAAAAGCATGTTTTTTGCTTTTTTCGCATTGTTTACTTTATGGAACTGGAGGACTTTGCTATTTGCTTGTGGAGAAATTCAGTTGACCTGGAGATGTTTGGCAATTCCAGATGAAATTTGACCATTGATAGAGTTTTAAAGCCTTGGCAATTCTAGTGTTCCTTTATGGGGATCCTAAATATTTGACATTTCAAATCGACAGGTGCTGGGGAATGAAATGGCCACACAGCCTACCTAGATTTAGCAGCAACAATGTAGAAGGGACACAAAGGTGAAGAGAGAGCTAATTATATTCCCTGCCCTTCTGTAACAGCTCTAAAATGGTAATTCTGCATATGCTGATTTTAAATAACTACAAATCTGTCATTCTCACCAAGAGTACATTTATACTGTTTGGAGGGTGAAGTGCAGAATGTAGCAGATTACCAAAACAATTCAACAAAACACTTTTGTACAATAATAATACAAAATATTATTATTTATTGTAGTATTCGTGAAGGTAGTTCTGGGCTAACATTTTACATTTAAAAGCGTTTGAAGGTTTTTTAAGTATCTAGGAGAATTATAGAGGTGGTAGGATACAACTTTCTAACCCTGGCCTTTAATAAAAATATATTAGTTACTAGTAGAATGACATTATGCTTGTTACAAATATGGTCTATGCCTCTTTTAATCTCTGCTATTACAATCACACTTGTAAGTTTGCATGACATAAACAGTGTCACAACAGTCCAGTGTTTTTGTAACGGTTTGTTCATACTTTACATCTTCTCTGGTAGACACCAACATCTGAGGCTCCAAGAATGGACAGTCCTGTACGCGACACCCTTTACTCCCCCGGCTCTCAGTTGGTAAGTAAAGATAGTCATTTCAGTACACTCACCTCATTGTCATTTCATCAAATAATTGATCTTACATTTATGGTTGGCACGGTGGCTTTAGAGGTTAGCGCAGTCATCACAGTTCCAGAAATCAATTATTCAATTTTGATCCAAGTCCTCAGTGTGTCTCGTGTTTATTCTGGGTTCTCTGGTTTCATCCCTAATTTCAAAGATATGCTTTTTAGTTGAATCTTACTAGTACTTTTATAACCTTGCTCCTGATGTAAACAGACAAAAAATCTTATATTCATCCTTGCATTGTCATCCAGCTCCCAAGTTCCCCCGCCCCCAAAAGACAACTTGTAATCAAAGCGTAGATATTCTTACTTGGCTAATTTTAAGTGTAACTAGTGATAAGGCTTAGGAAAAACGTTGCCATGTTTTTGCTTATCTCATGCCTGCGTGACACCTCCTTTCCTAGCCATTAGTTCATCAATCTTCATCCTTAGCCCCTGTGGCACTGGGCAGAGAGACACGATTTGTAAGTGGGCTGTTTGAGCATGAGCTGATATTTTTAACTTTCGCTGCTGTATCTCAGCACAGTTAATGCGACTTACAGGCTTCAAAGTATGCCTTGGTGTACTGACAAACTGCACTGTTGCCCTATAAAGTATGTAAAACCCTGCAGCTGTTTAAAGCCTCACAACCTCACAATCTTTAGTCAGATAACCTCACAGTTTAGAGTATGATTAAGGTCATGATGGTAGACCAGGTTTATGATGGCTGTAGTTCTTAGACTGGAAAAGTGGGTGGTGGTGTTGTTTAATATTGTGACCGTGGTACTTTTATTGCTTCTGGCCTTTGTTCGTGCTGATGGCTGTTTCCATTGTGGATATATAATGCCTGCTTGATGCTGGAATTGTACTTAGATTTAAGGTTCGCTTGTCCATAAAAAATCCAGCACAGAAACCTGATCATATTTTCTCATTTCACACGTGCTCGATTTTGTTTTATTCCAGGCCAACATTCATTTAACCTCCAACATCACCGCTAAGGACCATTCAGCAGTGAGTGTTCAAAGAAGCAAAGACTTATGATTAGTCCAATTTATCAAAGCTTTGCAAATTGTCTGTTCTAATGCAAATCTTAGATAATGATGATCATGCTCATAGATTCTATATCATGCTGGTAAGGTTGCTTTGCATCATGTTTTCATCTCTCTCTTGTTTTTTTTTTTTAGACCAAACCTGGTGCCATCCAGCCTATTTCACGGGTGCGCCCCACTGTGTCTCCAGCAAGTCAGGATGGCCCGAGTAGTCCCAACCCTTTTCAGCATAGTCCATCCCCCATCAACTCCCAGACCACTGTAAGATCACTCCTGACTGTCTAAACCACATTGTACTTACACTGTGTCCCTCCTTCCAACAGCTGCTCTTAAGTCTCAAATGAGATCATTTGTCAAATCATGACTATTGCAATTGTTATTTATCCAAACATTACTGATAGGCTATGACCTAAAGTGAACTATAATTGCAAAGGCACTGTTGAGCCAGTGAAAAGTTTTGTGCCTTTGCACACTGATGTTACTGGCACGCTACATATTTTGCTGGGAAGATTTGATTTGACTTGTGTGTGCTCCTGCACTGCATTCATCAATATAATTGACTGTGCAAACATCTTAGACCACCGTTAGATAAGCTATACTTTTGTTTTAACAGTGGCATAATGACCATAAAATAATTATTTCTGAAGTTTGTTATTAAAATACCACCAGAAAATAGATGACATTGGAATACAATATTAAGAACCTGTAAAAATAAGGGCTTCTGTAGGTTACAGGGCAAGTATCTATTGTGACCTTTCTAGTGTGACTTGTACTAGCTTCACTTGTCTTGCAGCTTCATCTGGTTGAAAAGTTGACCCTTCAACAGTCCAAAGAAGCTTGATCAGAAATGGCCTTTCTTGAAAGGGTAGCAGCAAAGAAACCACTTTTTTGGATGGGGAACAAATTTAAGAGGCTAATATATACCAGAGATTGAATTAAAGATCAGTGGAGTATAAATGATTATTGATTGACAAAGTCATATTGGAAAGTTTATGGGACCAGACGTCCCATAAACGATATGTCATATTGGGTCATTAAACCGTTGCTACAACATCATATTTAATGGTGGCCTAAGACTTTTGAGCATTACTGTAGGTCAGGGCTTGCACTTCTGGGTCTTAAAGATGCTTTTTCATAATTTCATTGCCCATGCTGTCACTTTTTTACCTCTTTGTCTTCCTGCTTTTTCTTTTCCTCTGACAGGTAATATAAAGCAGTTCTACTGCATACTTTTTAGCTTTAGTGGTGTAATGGTATGTAAACATTGTTTTGAGGTCTCGTTTCAGTGTTTTCAGTAGGGTAAAAAAAATTTTTTTGTTATTGTAATTTCTTTTGTGAACATATAAAGCAAACATGTATGCTGTGCAATCTGGCCTAACTTTAAGGCACATAATTTAATTTCTATTTAAAAAAAACTTTATTAACTGAGTTTTAAAATATATATATATTTTTGTAAATCATACCTAAAGTGCTTCTGAAGGTTATCAAGTAAAATAATGATTTATGAACATTGTATAAAAAGGGTATGATAATTTTAAGATCCAAGTGCAGCCTGTATAAAATGATTGATGTGTTGTATCATGTATTTTAAAATGAATAGTAATTTTTTTAGCGTTCTGCCAGCAACATACCTGATTGCAGTGCCAGCATGCTGCCTGTTAATCTCTAGTTCACTTGAAAACTAAAAGGAGACCTGTATGCTACAGGAATACCCTATATTGAAAAGGCTTCATCCTGATTTCAGCTGCTAGGTTATGGCTTTATTATTTTTTCAAATCAAACCTGTGTTTCAATTTATTAAAGCACACACAAGTATCATTTTATTCACTGCGGCAGCTGACTGACCATCAGAGCATAGGAAAGTTATGCATGTACCATGTGTTGTTAAATCTAGACTATAATCACTTGGAACACAACCGAACCGTATTGCCTGTATAAAACCATGTTCAGTGCTAAGGGTTACTATACAAATGTGTGTACCGTTACACCCCTGTCAAGCTATGATTTGCCTTTCCTGTTTTATCGCTCATTTCCTTTTGCATTCCTAACCTATTCTTAACTTATCATATGTCCATTCCTCTGACTACTCGCTTCTCAACTCCTTGGCCTTCAACCCCTTTAATCCCCTGTGCAGCCTCGTGCCCAGTCCCCTGATACTTTCGACGAATTCCCTGTCAATATCAAGCAGGCATATAAGGCCTTCGCTGCTGTACCCCACTCCATGGCCGTGTTGGAGCCTCCACAGGTAGTGTAGATGCTCTTTCAGGTTTTCGGCATGTCATGGTGTTTCTGGAATCTGGTCCCTGGCCACAAAGCGTTTTTTTTGGAGTGCATTTTTTGAAAGCTTGTCTAGCGTTGTCTTGCATGACCTGCTCACATGATTTTTGTTCATTGTCTTTCCCTTCTGAAATACTACTATGTATGTTTCCATCTGTATTATAACTTATTGAATTTAGTATTTGATGGTTTGTGGTGTGATCTCATCAAATCAAGGCCATGAGTGTTTTTAACTTGCCAATTTGTTTCATTGTTTTTTAACTGACATTTCTCTTTTATTATTGTGTGGTCGTGTACCCATTCTCCTTTTCTGTCTTGGTTGTAGGATCTTTATGGTCAGAGGAACAGCCTTCACCCATTGCCTGAGGTAACTTTCTGCTTTCTCTTGTTTATTTAATGCCCCATTGATGTGATTCTGATCGTAGATGCATATCCCTGTAGTGGAATTCACTACACTAAACTGTGAAGCAGTGAGGGTTTACAAGCTGTGGTACTGATGCTGTCCATATAATGGCTTTTTCAGCCTGAGCTGTGTAATGAAGTGTTTGTAACTGAGGGTGGAGGAGAGGGCCTCAGCCCTCGGCCCTCTCTAACATCTGACCGGCGTGAGTACAGGAATTTGGCAGCTGTGCCACGCCTGTCTCGCCCCTCCCTGGAGTCTGAGGTACACTGCCCTACAAGGTCGAAGCTCAACCGATCCGTACTGGGTGACATGCTGTTTTCCTTTGGTGGTGGTGGGGTATAGGTTTGTATCGCCTCAAGCAACTGTCCAACGGCTATGGGAACTTTCATAATCAGGGAATCTTAATGAACCTATTTTCTGGTGGAATCAGAGAATCTGGGATTACATTCATGACAAGCCAAAAATCATATTCGAGTTGCCAGGCTGGGGAGACTTAATTCAGTCTTATCATTCTTCTTTTCTGCATGTATATCTTGTATGTAATTTAAAATGTGCTCAAGACTTGCAAACTACAGAGTGAGTCAAAAGACAAAAGACAGGTTGCATACTGCGACGGGTTGACTTTTTTTGGAAAAACTGCCAAAACCATTGTAGAGGGGTTTTTTTTGCGGGACCGATCTTTTAGACAAACACTAGGTGGCTTGTTGTCCACAGTCACGGTTTCTCTGAAGTTTGCTAAAGATCCAACAGTGTTGTGTGAAATTGGTGGTCTTTCTGGGTTTCGGCTATGATACAGCAGTGTTCACGGGACATCAGAACCTGACATCAATTCTTTCTCTAGTTACCCGTGATGAACAATAAAAGTTTAGAAATTTCTGTGTTGACAACATTTGAACCACAAGAGACAAATTTGACAGATGCTAATCTGATTGCGGCAATCGATTTCTGAGACAATTCTGGTCTTGCCCTTGATCCAGATGGCGGCCATGTTTCGGACATAGCCTTAAAGATAGGGCCCCTCACCCATTACTTGCTGGAATATTCAGATATGTAATTTTCCTTTTTATTTCTGAAATTAAGGGTGTCCTGTGGCTTTTGACTCACCCTGTACCATCTTCTTTAATGACCTCATAGTTCTGCAGTAATATCCTTTTTGCTTTGGTGTTATGATCCATTAAGGTGCAAAACTTTTATCGTGAACTGTAAATAAGAAACTCCAAACTGATTGTGGTTCTACTACAAATTCTGAAGAACAATGAGCTGTAATTTTTAAACCATCAGTGGTCCACTGCTCTAATTACATTTATTCTGATTAGTGGACTTTTTTTCTCCCTCAGACCCCAAAGTTCCGTGGGAGAGGCAGCCCAGAGCAGCGATCCTTCAGAGACAGGCAGAAGTATTTTGAGATTGATGTGAAGCAGCATACGCCAGACAACAAGCCCAAGCCCCGTGTCTCACTTGTAGGAGAGGATGATTTAAAGAAAATGAGAGAGGAAGAAGGTTAGTTTCACCCTCTTATCTCTTACTAACATTTTAATCAAACATTACTGACAGGTTTACTGTACCTTAATAGCAACCGTATTAAGCCTTTATTAAAGTTATGTCAGTGTAAGAATGCCCTATTTCTAATAATATGCTCCTGACACTCTTCTCTTAGCTAAGCGGTTTGACCAGAGAGCACAGGAATATTTGATGGATGAGGATGAGGAAGATGAAGAGGAAGATTTGTCCAAACAGGTTGCCCAAATGAAGGCCCAAGGCAAAGTGATTCTGGATGGTGTGGAGTACAAAGTGGAGCCGATCAGTGGCCACTCTTCTACTCCACCCATGCAGTGCTCCACACCTCCCAGCTACTGTGCCAGCTCAGGGTAAGCCAGTCATACTATCTTGTGTATTTTATTATTATTATAATAATTTTTTTTTTTTTTTCGTTGTGGTCCACCATAGCTTGTTATCGTCCAGTCACACTTATATAACCAATTCTTTGCCGGTCACAATTTCACTTGTGCAGCGCATAACCTACAGTACCACAAACATAGCCACACACAACAAACAGAACCAGTCACTTTGTGATCATGTTTTATTGTGATCATTTTACCAGCGTGACACCAACATAAAAATTCTGGTTTTACCACAACTAAAGTCTGCAGTGTGAAACCATAAAATGACATGGAAATGCGTCTTTTGTTGCTACATTTTGCTGGTTAAAAGCTGTTGCGACCATGAGTCCACTAAACAGATCCATCAATTTCTCCTGCTAAATTGTTGTAGGACTTCCTCTGTAGATGGCAGGAGGGATTCCCAGCGCAACTCTATGGAAGACAGCTTTAAACTGGACCAAAGACCTAACTCCATGACTGGGTAACCAGAGGAGTGTTTACATTTTGTTCTTTTATGGTTTTATATGTTCCTTTGTTGACTCTTGAACATTTATATGTGTAATCAGTCTTGTTCCCGTCTACTCCGGCGACTCTACGGCTCCTATTCGTACAGCCAAGGCTGAGCGCAGGCACCAGGAGAGGCTGCGCATGCAGAGCCCAGAGCTCTCAGTGGCTACTGACAAGGATCTGTCTCCTGCAGAGAAACGGGCTCTCGAGGCTGAAAAGAGAGCTATGTGGAGGGCAGCTAGGTAAAGTGACTCACTGCAAGCGCCCTAACATGTAGTCCTGATCTAAGGAGGATGTCCATGAGCTGTGGTGCCAATTCCAAATGTATTGTTCTTATTTATGGTAGAGGGGGTTTATCCTTCTCTGTACTAAGCCTTTAGTATTGATGTCATTTTGTGTGCACTTCATCTGAGTTTCTTATAATTTTATTTGTTCTTCTACATGTGCTTTGTCCCTATGTCAGGGTTTCCAAAGACATTATTTTTTAGATGGCATTCAGAATTAGGTTGGCACTTAAATCTGATAAGTGGGTACTAGCTGTTCTTGCCGTTTTTCATCCATAGCCACAGGTGTCTGAGAATGCAAAAGTTTTTGTTCGTTAAAGGAAAGTAGTTATGTCTAAAACCTGGTTTATGATTTGTCAGAAGTCATTGATGTTAGGACAGTATGTAGCGTTTAGTGTAAAATTTGGTTTTAGGTGAACATTGTGATTACTGTTGAATCTTCAGTGAAGATGAGTGTTGGGTACGTTATAAATCAATAGATTACCTTGGAAAAGTTGTCTTTGTGGATTGTCTATATACAGTGGTTCTTGAAAGTTTTGAATCCCTTTAAAATGTATTATATTTCTCCATAAATTTGACCTAAAATATCAGATTTACACACAAGAAGTTAAACTTCCACAAAGGTGCAAAAGAGCTGTGTGGGGAATAAAATCCACTTATTTTAAGGTTTGCATTCTTGGGACCTTGAAGCACAAACTGAAAGTGAAGGTTGTGTTTTATTTGGCTTTTTAAAATGGATTAGTGTGTCTAGGAACTTTCGAGCAGTAATCCATGACTTCCTGGACCGTGTGTGTGTGTGTGTGAAGTCACACAGAGGACAACATCATGAATCATGAAGAAATGTAGTTCTCACAACCTGTTTGGAGTTATCAGAATGAAGGGCAGAAGAATTTTAATGAGCATCCTTGTGATGCTAGACAGAAAGCAAAATCTGAATGGCTTATTAAATTTCTGAGACCATTATAGAACTTTGTTTTAAATGAGAAACTTGTCTTAAGAAGGTAAAACAATGCTCTCAAGCTTAAGAACCTTATCCCATCTGTGAAACATGGTGGTGGTAGTGTAATGGTTCGCTGCATCTGGTCCAGAATGGTTTGCTTAATGTAACAACAATTCTGTAGACAAACTTTATTACATTTGTCTGAACTGACTCTCAAATGAAACTAAGATGTTCTTTGTCATCCTCCCAAACAATGTTTAAAGATGATGAAAAAGTTAATGATTTAGAATGGCAAAGTCAAAGTCCTGATCTTAATCCAATAGAAATGTTGTCAAAGGACCTGTCAGGAGACTCACTAACATCACATAGTTCTCTACAGGGGAATAGGATACGATTCTTTCTATCTGATGTGCAGGACTTTTATATGTAGTTATTGCTCTACAAGTCTGTCACACCAGATGATGATGAAAGAACGGGGTCACATTTCTTTCTTTTTCAATTTGTTGTGGTTGCTGTCCTATCATGTTTGTTAACTAGTGGCATGTGGGTGTGATTTTATTCAAATCCAGCAAGTTCAGCCAAAAAAAAATCTATTTAATTTGATTCTTCTCTAGAGCTAGTTACAATGTCTGCAGTTTTATTTTAAACCCTTGACTAACCAGTAATGGCAAATGTTGTTGCTTAGGCTTATCAGTTCAGTAGTACATTATTACTAACGGTGATTGTTAAAACCATAATTACATTACTTGGTCTTTGGAAGCCCAGACGATGACTTTCTAAAATAGTAATTCTCCCTTCTGATTCTTACTGTTATAGTGTTTTACCTTCCGTCTCTCTCCAACTTCTTCTCTTTTACTTTTTCTGCTTTTGTCTTTTCTCTCCTTCCCTGCTCCCACTCTTCTCTCTTTGGTTGGCTTCTCCCAAGGCCTAATGGTCTAGAGGAGGACATTAGGCAGTATGAGCAGGACCTGGCCAAGAGGCTCTACCAGTCGCGTGTGAGGGCGTCTTTAGACAGTGCTGCTGCTTCTCCCACTTCCTGCTCTTCTTCCTCTCAGCCCAGGTCTGCCCTGCCCAACCACACAGCATTGTGGGGGCTGAGCTCTGGTGCTCTTTTTTAGCTGCTTTGGTGCTTGCTGTAGTGTCTGAGGCCAGTGGTGTAGTCATTTAACATGCACTGAGTGAATGTGCACTGTTCTAGGATTTAAGGCCAAATGTGCACTTCCTTGTTTATGTTGACATACTTATCTTTGCACTGCCTCCTCCTTCCTTGCCTCTAAAGTTTAATTATATGTCCTTTTGGTGTGCTATTTTTTGCTTGAGTGCTTCTGTGACTGTGGGCTTGTCTTTTTTAAGATACTTAATTCTTCAGCCTTGTAATGTCTGTATGTCTGTTCTTTATCTTATTATTTTTCTCAGCCTGTAAAGCTGTAGGTATTTTTTAGTGATTACTATTGTATTTAGAGGTACTCTGTCTGTTTTTCTGACAGCAGAGACCCGATTTTGTAAAAGCAGTCAGTTGCTGTGCCTTGTACAGAGCCACTAATTTACAAGTGGTCCTCCTCCCTCAGGCGTAGCAAAGGGGATGACAGAAGACTGAGGAATTTGGGCAGCAAAAGTGAATAGAATCAGGAACATATCTGTACCATGCTTTTCTAGGTTAATTATATAAACAAAATGTACATACTTTATGAAAAGTAATACAGTGGTTCCTTGTTGTTCATTTCATTTGTTCCAGAAAGCATCTCGAGAACCAAAAAGTACAAGTAGCGAACAGAATTTTCTCATACGGAAAAATATAATTGGAGTTAATAAATTCCAGATCCCCAAATCCACACTGTATAAGACATTATTGTACAGGTGCTCCCTGATTTACAGTGGGGATATGTCCCAACAAATCCATCCAGCATGAGTCAATAACAATATAGTCTATACTGTATCAGATGTGTACCTATTACACATTAAACCCACTAAGAATAAATAACACAATGGTTATTTTGTAATTAAGACTTAAATCAAGTCTTTAGCTTTTCTAATTCTAATATAATTTAGTGAGTAATGGATTGAAAGTGAAATGTAGAAGCAAAACACTCTCTGGACACTAGCATAGCTGCTTATGATGACTGCAGTCTTATTGAGGATTCAGCACCTGATTTACTTTTGGTTGGCTGTCATTACTAACAATTTTAGGACCAATTGAGACTTATTTGCAATAAGAATACTGCACTGTAGATGTAAAAATAAAGAAAAACCCAATAAACATTGTAGGCATCTTCACTGAGCAATTTCTGTTAACCAGTGTGAATTTCTAAATCACAGTGTCATGAATGATGAATTGAGTTTCCGAGTCGCCCGGCTCAAACAAGCATAAGGAAGTGTGCAGAGTACCGAGAAAACTACGAGAAATTTTTCTAGGCAAAATGTGTTCAGAGGTGGTCGAGAGCCGAGTGTACCACTGTATTATTTGCAGCAAGCCTAAACCATGATAATAAAGTTCAACAATACTCAACTCAATAGTCTACAGGAAAACAAATAAGCCTGTGCTAAAACACTGCAGTTATTTTATTTATAACAAGTAAAGACATTGGTATTGAGAGAAAGGTGTTGGGTGTTATGTCATGTGTAGTTCTTTTAAGTGGTGCTGCAGATCTGACCAATTACTTTAATTGGTGTGTTTCATGTAGAATAAATGGCCTCTTGTTTTCTAAGCTGCTATGCATTCTCATTTTGTTGCGTTGTTTGCCGCTTTATACACAGTATTTCTAACTTGAAGGCATTACCAGGTTCCATTACCGTATGAAATGAAAAGGACTTATTTTTAGCTTTATGATGCATGGAAATATATAACTGTACTTGTACTGCTATGGTTTGCTCAACACACAGATTACATTTTGCGACCAGTCCTAACTTGTTTGTACTTTTGCTCATTTCTAACTACTCCCATCCATTTATATTATGTCTTGTAGTTTGAGATGTCATTGCTCCCATCTGTTCTTTTAGGATGAAATCTCTGGAACAAGATGCTCTCAAGGCTCAGATGGTTATTGCCAAGTCCAAGGAAGGGCGAAAAAGAGGTGCCCTGGACCAGCTTGCTGAATCGCCCTCTCCTGCTCCCACGCCCTCTCCCACCCCTTTGGAAGGTGAGGGTTCCGTCTCTAATTACCTACAATAAGGCATCATTGTCTCAGGTTCTGTATGAGCCTTTTAGAGAACTGCACCTGATAATCTTGTTGTTTTTTTTTCCTTCTAAACAGATGTCAGTCCGCGAGCTGTCACATCTCCGGGACGTCTGGTAAGAGATTATTTTTGTCACTGTTTTTGGATTTGTGAGGGAGAGCAATAACCATGACTGCGTTAAGTCCAAACAGTGATATGTCTCATATTACTGCCAAGTGAATGTACAACACTTTTTTAGTTAGATATTAGTTCATTACTCTTCCATTTGTTTTACAAAGTAAACATCTCATTCACACAAACTGCTTCCTCAGACTATTCTTTCTGCCTCCACTTTTGTCCCTTGCTTCTGTCCTCATCTCACCATCATCTCACATCTCACCCCTACATTCTTTATTTCCCCATCTCTCTCTCTCACTTCACTCTCTCTCCATCTCACGTATTTTCTCTTTTACATACTTTCTCTGTCTTTCTCGTATTATCTGCCTCCAACACGTTTGCTATCCTTTTAGTCCCAGTCAGAAAAGAAGTTTGACTACCGACAATTTGCTGCCATTCCTTCTTCCAAACCTGTATACGACATTCAGGTATTGCCTGCATGCCAAGTTCCCAGAAACCCAACGCACCTTAACCTTTCCCATCAGTCATGTCTGCATGGCTTTCCCTGTTACCTGTCTGTCTTTTGACCTTGCTAATAACTAGCAATGTCATTGGTAACTGGGCCTTTTCCTCCTCTGCACAAATGAACTAATGCCTAAATGACGTGCAGGGCACTGCTGCTTAAAGACGTCATTTGGGTCTCAACTATTACCCCCATTGACCTACGTATTCTGGTGTACCTTGTCGTCTCAATGTGGAGTTGTAAAGGGTTAAATATTTACTTGGTTGGACTAACCCATACTTACATTTACACTATGTAAAAGTGGCTCAAATCATTTTTACTTTTGAAGGTCCAATAATTTGAGCAGTTTTTCATTGCGGCATGTAGGTGAGTAGTGGTAAATTGTGATGCAAAATGTCACATGCAATGTTGGGACTGACGATGCCACATGCGTTTTGGTTATTCGATTATCTAATGCAATTGCATTTTCTGAAAACCAGAGGGTGCAGTCATGCGTCCCTATGCATTCAATACTCCTAATTTACTTTATTTACAGGGGACTAAGAATACATTTTATACAAGAAAAGCACACATTATTATTCACAAATTGAGTTATTATTCTTCAGGAATAATAGGAACGTTTTGGACGTTTAGTATTGTGCACCAACAATAGAGCATTTTATTTAGGAATAAAACTCTGTTTCAAGTAGTTTCTTGTAATTGCAGTGGACTGAAGTTAAAATTGTTTAGTATTGTTTACACTTCAGAAATAAAAAATACATTTAAATTGCAAGCACAGTATTGTGTATCGAGTGGTTAGATGTGTGCATCGTTAAGCCCAGTTATACAGTACAATAATTTGAACCTGCATGAACACAATAGGCATTTATACTTGACGCTTTAATTGTTGTGGTATTTTCTGCAATACTGTGAGTATCTATAATTTCTTATAGATGTATCAGATTAAGTGCCCGTAGAAGTCTCCCTGTTCTGCAAAAGCTCCTATTAAATCGTTACATTTGGAGCTTGTAGTTGCAAACATTCTGGGGTGTGCAACCACAAAGTGACTCAGGGTGAAACTACCACGATTGTGTGATCATTTTAATACCACGTATGAAAAGGCCAGAGCAGATTTAAAAAAAGTATTTCATTGTTGAATGAGGAATGATGCTTTCTTTGGTGTTGTGTGCTGTGTGTTTTTTTTGGTGTGGATGCTGGTATGGACATTGCTTATATATTGTGGGGTATTGTACTGGTTGGTTGTCATTTCTATTAACTATGATTCCACACCAAATGACCACCAAGCATGTTGACTTAGAATGTTCAGAAGACTTCTTACTTCCCTAACATCAGATACCTGAAAGCCTATAGTATAAGTAATAGAAATCAGTACGTGTGTGTTCATATAGCAGGTAAAGTGGCCCAAAATATTTTTTATTATTATTTAATGTGACCTGTAACCGACAGTCATCTGAACAATTTGGGCCCTGCCCCCTTTCCCACTCGCAATGCTCCAGAGATCACATTATCTGTGCAACTTATGAAGAAAAAATATTTGGATTTTTTTACCTGCTGTGTGTAAATTATTATTCAATAGTGATTGAGAATGATAAAAAAAAATATTTTTTCAGTGTTATTGTAGTTTATCAGTATCCCAAATATACATTTACTAATCCTGATTGAAAGAAACCAGAATTGCAAATCTGATACGTGGTGAATTCTATTATTTGGTTTCCTTTTGGCTGTACTATGATTAATGGTGTGGTGGTCATGATATCCTTGATCTTCACCCTGACTATAAAATGTATACAGACTGTGATCTTACCACAGCGCCATTATATCTGTCATCCTTTGTTTACTCAGGTGGGCCAACATAATATCATTAAGGTTTTAAAATATTAAACTGGAAATGGACTCAAGCTTTGGATAAATAACACTCGGCTGCAGCTAAATATAGGACGGTTCACAAAATACACTTATCTTCTGAATGTGAAGGACAGTTCACCATGCTAATCGTTTGAGTGATTGTTGTGGAAATTTTGTAAGATATGTCACCAATTTTCTAAAACAAGATCAGCAGACCAGGTCTCTTTACATGTCTTCTGTGGTGAGAAAGATTTGCTTATTCTCTTTCCAAATTCTTGTCGGATTCTTGTCCAAGTGCATGTTGCAGGTGGGTATTGTGTCAAGCCCTTATGTCAGTGGACCTAAAGCTTAACCTTCCCGCTAATGTGTGTCTGATAATATCAAAGTAAGGGGCACTTGTGGGTCTGAACCAGGTAACTCTTTTCTATGTGTGCCATGTCAGGAAGTGGAAGTGTGCATGCAGATTGTGTTGGTTTCTAAACCCCACTTTTATGCCCCCTAGCAGCTGTTTACGTGTTGATGGCTTTGCCTGCTACAATGGTGTTGGCTTTCACTGGGTGTTGGTGAACTTTTTATCCTTCCTGCTTTTACACGTTTTTGTTGTTTTTTTTGCAGTCTCCAGAGACCACAGATGCTCGTTTTAGTACTGATGCCTCCAATAGTCCTGGTAAGTTTTGAACTCTCTTAGTTCATATTCATTAGTTCATCTAAACCATGCACAAATTCTGCTTAAACTGGTAACACAAACAGCTTTTCATGCCTTTATTAAATTCATTATGAACTAATTAATCCATCGCAGTCCTGACTGAAAAAGTTTCTGACTTCAAGTGAACAATTTCATAATTAAAGAATAAGATAAGATTGAAGGGCTAGGTAGCATATGCCATCTAAAAGTCACAATCATAAAACCTGTCAGTCCACACCAACATAAAAAATGGAGAAAAGTCAGCAGACTGTTATATTTCATTATTTTGCAAAGCTTGCACTGAGAGCATAATGTGCAGAGCTGAAGTATATAATGGAAGCATCAAAGTGTATCACTCATAGTAGTTGCAGTTTAATAAATTGGCATCTTAAGGAATAAGACTTTATTATTAATAGTAATAGTCTAACTAATAGTCTAATCATTTGCATTGCCACACATCTCTTTGCAAGCCCAACACCAGCTGTGATTCCTGGTGAATGGAGTATATCCATTCTAAACTGCTCGCAAAAATTATGGGATATTTAATTGGGAATATTTAATTTTGAAATATACCCTAATATTCTGAGCAGTATATTTCAGTATGGGTCTGCTGTCGCAGATCTTTTATATCTTTCAGTCTTTTAAGAATTTCTGTGTTAGCCCTGCTCACTGCCAACATGTTCAGAATGAGAAATGCACAGGCATATAATCATCATAGAGTTGTAATAAATTGGGTGGAAATGAATATAATAATATTATAATGATTTAAAGTTACTCAGTAAAGACATGAATGGTACAGTTGTGCATGTTGTTAATTAGTGCAGGATGTGTCTGTTATGAGACACTATTACAGATTAGAACATATTTTGTAGTTAGTCACAAATACAGAAGTATGCTTATTTTAAAGACTTTTTTGCAGTTGTATGTGATTTCTCAGCATTACCAGAAGTGTTATTTTGGCTCAGTTTTGACTAGTATACATCTTCGATGACGACTTTTCTGACAGTCCTTGTCCCCCTGACACAGGCAATTTCCTAGGATAGGGGATCTTCTGAAATTGGTTGGACTTCAGTAAGTGTTTGTGTGCGCATGTTTGGGGCAACAGCTTTGCTGTTCTAACTGGGACATGTTATTGATTTGCTTGTGGGGCATGCTTTGGGGTTCTGTGTCTGTTCTGAAAAGAGGTGTAAACATGGAACATATTTAATTGTTCCTTTGTAGAGAGCATTAATGCTAACATACTAATTTTAGGTTTTATGAACTTGCCAGCACACAAGCTTTGCCTTTATGGGTCTTTTTACTAAGAAGTGTTGCTTCCTGTGAGGTGTCTGGCTCCAAGATGCAGCAAGATCATGTTGCATGAATCCACCAATGATTAACTGGTGTAAAACTGACACGTGTAAGGTGTAATGCTGCCCAGCTGAATATTACACACAACCATAACGTATAAAACCACTGGGAGCTGAAGTGAATCACACTGACAGTGTGTCAGTTTGGGTAGTGTTCTGCTGAGAAACCTTGGGTCATGGCATTCTTGTGGATGTTAACTTTTACACATACCACCTACCTAAACATTGCTGTCTGCCAAGTGCACCCCTTCATGCCATCCATATTCCCTAAAGGTAATGGCCTCTTTCAGCAGAATAATGCATCCTGCCACACTGCAGAAACTTCAGGAATGCTTTAAGGAGCGTTACAAAGTATTTAAAGTGTTGGCTTGGCCTCCAATTTCCTCAGATTTCAGTGTTTCCGTGATAAAATACTAATTATGCTAAAAATACTATTAAATACTAATAAATTACTATGAAGCTGATATATTTTCTTATCTTTTCTCAGGAACTTAGGCCATGCAATGAAAGAAGGAAACACATTGCAGATGTTATATTATTATAATTTGTGTTACTTAAAATAGTTTAAAATGATACATCCCCTAGACACTTAATTATATTTCTATGTTGTAACATGCATGATACTCTGAGTACGGAAAAGGAAATGAAAATGTAATTGGTACATTAAACTTAATATCAGCGTGGCATGATGTGCTTGTTTTCAGACAGCTCACTGCGATTCTCTGGGGCTTGCTCGTTCTCTTGCTGCAATTGCTGCTCTGCATAGTGTTGGTTGGGGGATTCATACTTTTATTTTGACCAAAGCTCACATTTATTGTCTGGTGTGTCTTTGTTTTATCAAGTTGGCTGAGCAAGAACTAATCACAGTTCTTTTCAATAAATAAGCCCTCATTGTTTTCTTTGCATATCTAAAATTGTATTCACGTTAAGGTCAGAGTGTGGAATTAGACATAAAATGGCACCCATGGAGCTGAAAGGGCCAAGGTCCTGTACAGCAGTGGCGACTTAGTGGGGCTGAGATTTATACCCAAAACTTAAAATCAATTGACCGGAGCTTTATCAACTAACCTACCAATACCATCGTATCACTGCTTTTGTCCTGACATGCTTATCTGGCTCAGGGTAAGCATAGTATTCAGTGCCTATAGAAAATCATCATACCCTGTCTAAACCTTGCTTTTTTGTCCAATTACACATTAGAAAATAAACACAACTTTTTTTCCAATTGCATTTACACCTTATCTCTCAACATCAGCGTGAAAATGCCACAACAAAAAAAAACTTCTTAAAAAATAAAATAAAATGAGTATTTTCTTTAGGCACTGTGTATGTAGATTTGGGAAGCGCTGCTTGGTGGATGTGTTTCAGCCTAGAGAGCCGAAGTATCCGTTTACACATGAAATCTTAATTGCATTGTTTTTCTCAACCTGTGTGTGTAGGTTCCTGTGTAGAAGCCGAGGTGCCGGTAGCTCCCGTTGCTGGCACGACTGCTCTGGAGGAGATGGCTCTGTACAGTAACAAGCGCAAACTCCGTCAGGGCCGCCGCAGTCTGGAAACGCCTGTTCCTACATAACCACACCCACACAAACGTATTTAGACGTACCTGCACACTCGCACGATACTGATTGTAATGGTAGTGCACATGAACTAGCGATGCTTTGAGCTGTAGGCGAAGCTAAAACGTAATTCACCAAATCGTGTGAAAGATGCTCAACCACTCTTGCTTCTGTGCCAGCCATCACAAAAGGTTGGAAAACACTACAGCTTCTCGTCTCCTGCACACAGCCTTGCCTTTACAGAGAACAGTTAGCATGGTGGCTGTGGGCTTCTCCTCCGTCGTAGTAGAGGGTTTTATTTACTGGTAATCATACCGTGCATAGTTTTCCTTTCTTTTAGTTTGCATTTTAGTTTCTAAATTATTTTTAAGCTATATTGCATTGGGTGCTTTTTAATAGTTGTATTTTAACACACGACATATTTTAATGTAAAAAAAATGTTTCTGGTGTGAGGGAAGAAAGTAAATGCTTTCACTTTCGCTAGCAAGGTTTTCAAAAATCAGCCATTTAAAGAGACAACGTTCTGTTCCCTTCACTGCCTCATGCAGGCCAGAGTGGTTTTGTACTGTTATCATCATCAAGGATCTTACACATAATTTATTACTTTAATACATTTATATGTTACATGGCATAAATGCATTTGGGATTTTGTTAGCTTTTTACAAACCATTATGGTAAGATTTGGGAATTAAACTACCTTTCATCGATCAGTTAATATTTGTGTTTCTTGATACCGATCAGTGGTTTGAAGTTTTATCATAACTTTCTAACCATAACAAGTATAAAAGTCACTTACTCACTGGCATTTTATCCAATATGTTGGATTTGGATCAGTGTTGCAAATGAATGAATGAATGTATGTTTGGTCTGGTATTCTGAGGGCCTCATCTCACCTTAAAGTTAGCATTATGCAGTCTGTCTGATTTGATAGTGTGTGTTTAAACCCACATAAACAGAACCAGCATTACAATATTCTTATCTATATGAAATCATATCATTAAATCATGGACACACTGAATATCATCAGCACTGTCTATGTGCAATAGATAATATCCTGAAATTACTCAAATGTCCCCACCTTTGTTTTTGGGCTTTTTTCCCTTTGGTTCCTGGACCATGTTGCATGCTAGTTGCTGGAACATTCCCTTTGCCAAGTTAACTATAAAAAGATAAATACTTTTGTGCAAATAGAAGTTCCAGTCTAATGAGAGGATCCAGGTGTCCATCTGAATCCAGATATGGTACCATTATATTTATTTAACACTGGGGATAGGGGATGAACTTTTCTCTTGGACTGCTCCTGACAGTCCGTTGAAGGTTGTCAGTAATGGTTAGATTATGCTACTTGTTTCAATCTCTTCTTTAAAGAAGCCACTGAAATATGTAGTGTGAATGATGTATAAATTGCTGGGATTAGCAAATCTCTCTAAGGCGAAACTGAGCCAGTCTGTGCAGAGGCAGAGCGCCTAGGGACACTATATAATCCGGAATGGGTGTCCCGTGCATGTATATTGACTTACTGCAAATTTTCTTTCAATCCGGGTTGAGGGGGGATAATGTCTAGCCTCTTTACAGTACATAATTTTACCATTCTCAAACCAGCTGCCTTTAACACTGTGGTTAGGTGACTATCATGTTCGACAGTTTCTTTAACTTTACTAATCGTAGCTTTTCATCTTGCTATTGCTAACTGAAATTCAGTTGAGTGACAATACTTTAATTAATCGTTGTATTTTTGTAAAGACAGAAACCTCTTTCACTGTTCATGCAGAGGGATTCACTACATTTTGATCTTTCTCTTTTGTGCTTTTGATTTTATTGGGATGGGAGGCTTTTTGCTACATAGGTGATAAAGGGGGTGAAAGCTGGGGATAGAGCTCATCCAGGACTGTAACTAGTGAATTTGTACAACCAAAGAAATCTATTTTGTGGTTCAGGAATAATAAAGTTTACTTTTCATTTAACGAGCCGAGGTGCCCAAGTGTTTCTTTTTTTGATTGTTTTGATTGTTTAATGAGCAACAGCCATGTATGATTTGTATGCTACATTTTGTTATATACTGTAGATTATAGGTTTGTAAATCTGTCCCGCAGAACCACTGCAAATGATGTAGCAGTGGTGTATTCCCCAGGAGATGGTGCTAAAATACTGCTTAATGACGTGGCTGCACACACTGACGTCCTATTTGTATTATTAATGTGCCAGAGCAGATATGAGATCTAGGACTACTGAACTAAGCTCTGACAATTGTGAGCTGCAACAAAGTCACATAATCGAATCTAAAATAACTCTGCTCCCTATGTAGTGCACTATATGCCGTTTAAAATAATAAAATTTTACACCTTCTGTAGTGCACTTCATAAAAAAGGAAGCCATTTTAGCTTATCCATAGGGCTACTTAAATATTTTAGAAGGACAGAACGAGTGATGTGATTTCTTTATATTGATTGGGTGAAAGTCAAAACTGAAAAGTGCACCAAAACCTGGAAGTTAAATTTATCCTTAACTGGAATCATTCCATAATGTACTTTTTAAAAGACGAGAAAACAATAAAGAACAGAGAATAGGCTATTTTTTTAGCATTCTGGAGCACTGATGAAAATAGAGACCCTAAAAAACGTGTGTGTGTGTGTTAGTATTTCAACATGATAACAACCTATTCATGGAGGAGTGGAAGATAGTTTTCCAAGAGAGTTAAGGCTGTGCTGGAAAACAATAGTGGCCACACAACATATTGACACTTTGGGCACGTTTTGTCCATTTTCACGTAGTGATGTACTTACTTTCGTTGCCAGCGGACATTAATAGCTATGTGTTGTGTTATTTTGAGGGCTCAACAAATTCACACTGTTCTACAAGCTGTAGACTGACTACTTGACATTGTTCAAAGTGTTATATCTTTAGTGTTGTCTAATAAAACGATCAAATATTTACAGCAATGCGAGGAGTGTACTCACTTTTGTGAGGTACTGTATTTATATAAACCGCTCACACAAAAAATCATATTCATATTTAATTTGGAAATATCCCCTATATACTGTTGACAAAATGTTCCTTGAGCAGTGTATATATAATATACTGCTTGTAGATTCTACATCAGTACTTATTATTTTCATAGAGAAACAGGACAATGAGTCTCATTTTGGTAAGGGAACATGTTGTTCTGTGGAAAACATTTGATGTGTGTACTACATCACATAGTCACAGTTACACAGGAGGGGGTTAGGTTGTTTTATTTGACATTACCAGTGTCGTTTAATAATACATTTTATGAAAAAAGAAGACAGATTAAACAAAACACCATAGCTAGAAATGTATTTATTTAACTTTTAAATGTATAATATTTCCACAACATAATTATCTTTATTATTTGGATATTAATTTCTTTTTACAGAGGAATAACAGCTTTCCAAGAGAAAGTATCCACTCAAAGCCAAGCTTTAGATTGTTGGTCTACTTTAATGAATTCACTTATCACCTATCTGCTTTATCCTGGACAGCATCACGAGAGAGCCGAGGGAATAGGGTGCAAGGCAGAAACAGCCCTAGACAGGACACCAGTCCCTTTCAGGGCACTTTACAGGTACTAGTTAACCTAACTCTGTGTCTTTGGACTGTGGGATGAAACTGGAGTAAACCAACAAGGACATGAGGAGGATATGCACACTCTACTTAGAAAGGAGCCTAGACCACTTCACCTGGGGATTGAAACCAGAACCTTCAATATAGGGCTCATACAGTGTGTTTGGATTGGAATACAGCTGATTTAAACAACCTTCTGATTGAAGGGCAAGTTGAAGGACCGTTAGTTCATCGCAAAGCTCCTCCCTGCTAACTTAGTACTTTAGTAAGTTAGGCCAGACACAAGTCCTGCATATTCTTCTGAACACAACATACACTTGGTGAGAATGAGAACCGCAATTCTTCTTTGCCTCTTATGTGTTACTCTGGCTTTGCCAGCATTTGCAAAAAGGCATGACATGGTAAGTATGTTTAATTAATAACCATGGACCAGTTTGATTTTCAACATTATTAAACAAGAAATTATATATTTCATAAATGCATATTAAATGCTGTATTTAGATGTACATATGTCAGTTATTGAACTTATAACTGATGGGCTACATGTAAATAATTATATAAATGGTACAATCTGCTGGGTGTAATGCAAACAACTTTCCTCTTTGTTGGAAATAGCGTGAAAAGAGAGCTCTTGATTATTTTATGCCGTTAAACGGACGTGTTAATGACAAAGGGAAGGGAGCAGATGACTTTTTCAAAAACATGTCCCCTGATGAGGTAAGTTTGGCCATTACCTCTTAAAATATATACATAACATCCAATATTGTGTATTAATAGTATTAGTTTTGCTGAAGATGATCAAGTTTTTTGTTACGATCAACCACAATTTTCTGCTTAAGTCTTAAAAGTAGTTTGTGCAGATGTTGTGATAACCGGAATGATACATTTTTAAAAGAAAGACATTTCATTTTCTTAAGATCTGTTATAAGATTTGCATGTGTTATGCTACAGTTTTTTTTTTTGTTTATTTGTACAATGTAGGTGACTTGGAGACCTTTTCAGATACAGCCAGTAACTACAGGCCTTTTTGTAGGGTCTTGGAGCAATAATATGAATCCTGTGTTTTATCCCTTCTTGTCAGGGTTGCAGTAATATGACCATAAGTGTTCTCTGGATAAGATGCTAGTTCATTGCAAGGGTTGCTGTTGTAGTACCAGGAGAATATTATTAGTAGTAATAGTAGTTTTGTAGTGAAACATTTTACGACCTGTAACACACTTCACAGTCTATAACAAAATCATTCCATTGTACAGTAGAACCATGCACATTTCAACGTTTTTTTTTCTTTAGATTGAAAAATGGAAACAGATGGCCACACAATATCAAAATAATCAGTGAGACACCATTATGGCCTAGGAGTTGTAGTAAGTTGCTATAATAGTCTGCATTCACTCCAGATTATAATCTACAGTAATATTACTTCTCAAACTAGTTGTTAAAAGAGTAACAAAGTGTCTACTGCTCTTCCCTTTTTCTGTTTTCTTTTTTTTTTTATTAGTGCGGATGAAGAAGTGGGAGTCTGACACAGATATCACTGCTACTCAACATCTTGCATGGGCTGAGATTGGGATTAAAATATTCAAAATAAACTAAAGCAATTAAAGGTTAATCATGACTAAATAATACCTCTAATAAAGACAGTTATATGCACAGAATTGGGCAGATCTCTATCACTGGATTGACATTAATTAAGCTTATGTTCCATGACATAAGGGGTTTAAAAGTAAATGACTTGTGATTAAAGGCTATTTAAAATAACAAAAAAAAGAGTTTGAGCTCAGTTAATCTGTGTGAGTTCTGGCATGTTCTCTTCATGTTTTTACATTAACAGTCATGTCAGGTCACTTATAGAGTGATTTTTAAGAACATTACATTGTCTTAAAACAGTTTTACAACTTTCTATGCTTACAGCTGTAAATGAGCAAGCCTAGGGTTACAGTGGAAAGGAAAACTCCGTAATTGATGAGGAAAAAACTATGAGAAGCTCATTGGCATCCTAGTGTGTATGTTAGAAATAAACCAAATTATTTGATTAAATCTGTTTATAATAATATACTTATTAACTATATCTATAATTCAGGGTGAGTCAAAAGACACAAAACAGCCAGGGCTGCCAAAACCATTGTTAAGGTTTCTTAGCTGGTAGCCGTCTTTGGACAACCCTTATGTGGCTTGTCATCCACATTCCTGTTTGAAATTGGGTGTCTTTCTGTGTGTCGGTTGTTGGAGTCCGCAGCTATGATACGGCAGTTGCATTCTCCAGACATCAGAATGGTCAATTCCATCTTCATTTACCTGTGACAAACAACAACAAAAAATGTCTGTGCTGATAACTTTTGAACCACAAGTTATAAAGCAAATGCGGCACTTGATTTCTGAGATAATTTTGAACTTCTTTGATATGCTACATGACCATTGATCCAAAAATGCCATCTTTCAAAATGCTGGCCATGATACGGATATAGCCTAAATGATAGGCCCCTTCACCAATTATTTCCTGATGCAATCAAATATGTCATTTTATCTTTTGTTTTTAAAATAAAAGGGTGTCCTTTGACTTTTGACTCATCAATAGAAGGAGGCAAGTGTGAGTTGGGACCCTCTGATGTGGTCTGAGTCAATGTATAAAGACTTGGTGGTGAAAAAGCAGCTTGAGTGATAGAAGAAGAGCTCAGAGAGAAAACAGAATATGTAGGTACTGATAATATAGAGTCAGAACAAGTTTGTGCAAGCCTAGCATTAGATGAACTATAAGAGCGTAGCTATAAATAAAGAACGCAAACCTTAACACAGTAAAGAGGGGTCGTCACAAAACTCCCTGACAATGTTATTGTGGCTTAGATTTTATAGTATTGTAATAACAAATGCACACACACACTTCCACACAAACACCACACTGACCTATATCAATTTGGCAGCCATTAAAGCTGTAAAGGCTTTCTACTACTCCAGGGGTGTCCTTTTATATTTGGCAAAATGTTTCTTGTTTTTTAAAAGCTTATATTAAAACAAGTATCCAGCTTCCTGTTTCCAGCATAATATGTAATAACCTTTATAGTAAATTGAATATATCTTTATTGTGTTCGTTTTACTTGGGGAGTAACCAATAATGTCAAAATATAACAATTTTGTTATATACAAAAATCCACTACATAGAAAGTGGATTTGTTGTTTTAGCAATGGTATAATGACCCTTGCATTTTTCACTCCATTATACTCTTTTACACTGATGTTCATTCCAATTTTTGTGAGCTTAAGCGTATCTTAGTACCTCCCAAAAAAGAGGTTTCTTGGCTGCAACCGTTCCAAAAAGACCATTCCTTCGATTATCAGCTAGGCATCCTTATGAAACTGCCAGATATTGCTATAGATTATGTGTAAGGGGTATCTAGCCTATTTAAGCAATTATTTTAATTGATTATTTATTTTGGTGTCTAAATATAGCATACACATTTCCTGTGTTTTCTAGTTCTATTGAAATAAAGTGACTGAGAAATAATTATAAATGTTCTTAATACCATTTCAAAAACAACTGTATATATACTCTATTAAATCAAATAAAATTGTTAGATCAAGGTAAGTACCTTCTTGTTAAAAAAATATGTAGGCAAACAGAAAATGATGCTGTTATTTAACTGTTTATTTTTACTCTAAATTGATTGGTTCTAAATTAAATCGATATACACTGTTGATGTAGTAGTGATCAGATTATTTATTTTAGGTACTTCAACAAAGCCATGCTCTTTTTAAGCTTAAATAGCATTTTGCTTCAATTTTGGGTCAGAATACAGTATATGCCAAAATAAATCAAAATGAAATGACTGTATACAGCAGAGTAAAAGAAAAACTTATCTCCTCTCTATTGTGTGAACATAACTTAAGGACAAATTACATTACATAAACAGTGTTTATAATATTGACAAACATTTTTATATTACTGTGTCATAGCCTTCTGAAAAACAGATATTTAGCATATGTGACAAAGTACACAAGCTCAGTTAATGTTGCATTTGCAGTGACAGAGTTTTCTTTCAGCGTTGAAATTCTGAGGCCATCTTATGTATACTGTAAGAAATGGAATGACTCATAACAGGAACTAAATGATATGTGTAGGGTTACTGAAGCTACATTGGTGAAAAACATTATTGGTCTCTGAGTAGTTCATTTTGCATATCAAGGCCAATCTGCCAACAACAGTTCAGGGATTATTATAAACGGCCTGTAATTGGATTTGCCTTGGCACAGAGGTCACTCATCTGTCATACTCACCTGTGTGTTATGAAATATACAGCTTGGGTAAGAGAACCGAGAGGATTTCGCTAAAGAAACATGTTATCAAATATAAACTGCTTACAAAAAGAAGGGAATATTTCCTTAGGAGAATATTTCCATATGTTTCCTAACTTTAGTGAGCAATATATATATATATATAAACCTATAGATGCATATGTCAAATGCAATATCCAAATCAGAACCACCCCAACCAGCCTGCATTACAGATAAAATAATTCATAAAGCATGTGTGTTGTTATTGGCAACTTGAGAACATAGAACATATTGTATGCATATCTGTGTGTTTTTAAAAGAAATAAATAAAACATAAGGCACCCACTCTGCAATCACTCAGAGAGAGTGAGGGAGGTTTGACAAGCAGACAGTGAAAGGGGCTGTTAGTGATGTTGAGGATGCAGTGGAGTGGATTCCGATTCCAGCATTGCCGTGTGTCTCAGCAGCACATAATAAGCTTATCCACCTTTCTTGCGTACATCAGTCCACAGGGGTCAACCGATGGATTAACACGCCCCACTCACGACTGCAGGATCAGTCTGTCTCTTTTATCATCTTTCTTGGAGACCTGTTTAACTTTTTTCCGTTTTGGTGTATTTTATTGATCATCTGATTACTGCGATTGTAGATGAATTTCAGCAACGCCTCTCCATTGGTTATGTACAGGATTGTGTGTATGACTGTGGGACTACCTGGCCTTCAAACAAGTAGGAGGTGAAGCTGAATTTAGGTGGGTGAGACTCACCCTTTCAGACATCAGGACGGGGGGCTGCCCCTGTCCAACGAAAGAAACAACCTTATGCTACTCACTAATAATAAGGTTGCTGATGATGGAACTTCAGCACAACCCCTGCAAGAGGGGCAAGCCATGGTGGACTCGCTTACTAAGGTATACAACAACTTACTTATCATTCTTAAAAGTAATATTTTCCAGTTTAGATAACTATTATAAGGTTTGCATGAAATTCTGAGACAATGTTGTACTGAAATATGTTTAAGCAGACTAATGTCGGTGTCCTAATGTCCTGTTAATCCAAAGTGGAAAATGTTTACATGAAAGCATCTTGAAATGGCACATGTCCCCAGCCTAAGGGTGAAAAAGCACTAACTCTGTGTAGTGATGGTCCAATGGATAATGATTCCTATTGTAACTCACGAAAGGAAACATGCATTAACAGTAAAGGAACTCACAACGGCGTATAACCATTTACAAAATACAGGGCATGTTTTCCTTTATACTACCTTTTTAAAACGTGAAGACGTTGCTGGATTCATGAGATGTAAGCCACTCTACTACTGTATACAGTTGTGTGTGGTGGTGGTGGTGGTAGAGGCTGTGAGATTGCATTACATAACCAATAAAAATCACTAAACTGCTAATACTTTACAAATGAACCTCATGTAAAATGCCCTGTGGTTTGCATTTCATTAACATAAGGAGCCCTAAGAGCGTTAATACGCATCCTGAAATAGCTCTCTTACGCCAAGTAGATTATCAGTAATATTCCACGCACATATCAGTCTGTTGTGATCAAAGTAACAATGAACTACACTAAATGGATAATATAAATAGACCTTTTCATGTTTTACCAGTCCTTTTATAATGTTCTAGAATATTATAATAATAGATATTAAATGAGAGTTCATGTAACCTGAGAACATGCTCACTAGAGCAAATTGTTTAACTAGAAATATTTAGTGAGTGACCATATGCTGCCATTAAATAGTATTTGTTTCTCAGTGTCCAAATGTTTACCATTTGTGGTGTGGCTTTAGTACCTTTAGTAAGAGAATTTAGAAAAAGCAGTGTAACGCACATTAAAGACTTTTGCTGTGGTTAAGATGAATTAAATTTGAGGGAACTTATATTTGCCTCTTCAGTAGATCTTGGTAAACACACACTCTTTCACATTATTCATTCGTAAGACATTAGTTATGTGTGCAGGACGAGTTGTTTAAAACAACTTGTCTTTTCTCCAAGGATGGTCTACATACCACCTTGTGCTGGCTGACAAGCCATATTTGTTCCAAGTGATAAATAATTACTCAAATGCTTTTCTTCCGTACTTGCAGAAGAGCACGCATACCATTTATACTGACCATGCAACAAACTAAACTTGCTTAAAAAGGACAAATCTGCATTTATTTCTGTCATTTCCATAGGCATGTTTATGTAACCAACCAAACATTCACTGATTGTACAGGGTAAAAAGAACACCGCAAAATGGTCCGTTTCTACTGATCATATTTGTAGGGACTGCATGTGTTTGCATCAATGAATTATAGAATTATACAATTAATTACAGACAAATTCCAAATAAAACAATAGCTATTTGCAGCAATGACGAGGGCATTTATTTGCCCTAAATCACAGCTTCTTAATAATAACAAAAAAGATACCATGTTTTCTCAATTAACAATAGAAGTAATAATACAAAAAAGGTTTACAATTAATTTCTAACAAAACAATACTAATGTTATAATTTAGAAAAGTTCAGAAGTCAATATTTCAATCACAGCTTTCGTTTGACTTGTACATTTTCTCAATAAGTTAGATTTGGTTCAGGTAGTCAACTAATCAGTAGCTCTTTAAGGGGGTTTCGAAATTCATCACATACTGAAATGCAATTGCTGCCATATATGTAATGTAGATATGTTAAATTTAATAAATTGTGGCCTCTTTTTTCTGTATGGTCTGACATAATTTTTTTATGTATTTTAATCAGGTTGTGGCTTGTTACCGACACCTGGTTTCTTGTGTCGGTGGATGCACAGACAGCCCAAGTCTGAGGCATGAGCTCAAGCAGACCCGTGAGCGAGCTCAGGTACTTGCATTGTCCTGTCGCAATCACCTAACAGCCAGACTACGGGATAAAACCCTGCCTGAGGAGGAAAGAAAGGCCACAGAGCTGCAATGGGTGGCTTTCTCTTCTTGCCTGGAGCTCTTTCATGCAGACATGTGCAAGGTCTACCACATGGGCAAATGTTTCTCAGTGGCCAACAACAGTGCCATGGTCCAGACTGGAATGCAGGGTGAGCATAGCACTGTATGTATGTGGCATATGATGTGAGATAAGAGACTTATTGGTCTCTTTCTTTACAAGCAGTCATTAACTGGCTATTCTGATCGACATAAGCTGGGTTTACTTGACTGAATTTCTGTTTGCTTATAATGTGCAGGAGGTTCGACAGAAGTAGCAGGCCGAGCCCTGAGCATGCCTGATCTGCAGGAGAAACATGACGTGCAAACTGCCAGTATGGAGGGCATTGACCAAAGCCAACTGGAGCAGGAGATGTTACAGGTGGACCAGACACTGGAGGATATGGAGATGAAGGTGAATGTGCTGCGCTGGACAGTGGAGGCACAAGGGCCACAGTATGCTGAACCACTCAGCACTGACAGCGCATCATTAGCAATGCTGTATGCTGATGAAGAAGCAGCTGATCAGAGGTTCTGTGACCGTAGCCAGATGTTTGTGGTGATGCTGCTGTGTGGTGTGGCAGCCATTGCCGTGGTGCTATCGCTGTGTGTGGTGTTCCTGGCCTGAGCAACAGAAAGGGATGCATTTAAATACACCATGTTATTGTAGGTTTCCTACAACGTTTCAAAGGGGACCACCTCTCTGAGTATCAGAGACTTTGATTTCTGAGTGACTTTAATATATTACAATCTCGTGAATACGAAAAAGCACTCATGATTCTTTTGTGAAAGATTATGATTAAATGCATTACTACTAAAGGTTGTCACTAATTACCGAAAAAGCTATTAACAATTGTTGTTAGATGGTGTGGCCTATGGTTTAGCCAAATAAAGCCAAGTAATGTAGGTAAAAGCAAATCAGTCTGGCCTGCGTTTGATATGTTGTTGTTTACAAGGGCAAAAAATGCTGTCAATATTTAAATTCCAAAATAGGAATAATCTCAGATTTCACCGTAATCTAATGTAACCCTCGTCAATCCTGATCATTGGGAAGTGAAAACCGAAATGAATGGAGCTGTAAATAACAGGATACAAATTCTTTGATTTTACTTATTGTATGTTTTGGTATATTTTGAGCATATGACAAGGTTATTGCCACAAAATTTTGCCAGATGTACAATATATATTTATTATACATTTGACTATCAATAATGAATCTTCTTTTTTAATTACATACCTTACTTACCAGAATAACATCTTTTCTACTGAAATCCATTCATTGACAAAACAAAACAGCCAGACATACCACCAGTGAAGAGGTTAATTTGATCTCCAGACAAGCACAACCAACTTCCACAGTGTTATTGTCCACCATCCAGGAACCCGAGCACCTTCATTACAGACCCCTGGTTCTATCTAGATGATTAGTAAAAGGAAATGTGTTGTCATTGAGCCCATTATGTGTCCTGCAATTGATAGCCAGTCACCATTGCCTTCGTTTGCAGTTGTGTCGTGAATGCAAATCCTGGACTGCTATCAAAAAAGCCCGCTTCTGTTTGGCATAAGACCTGGGTCAGTTTTAGGTCTCGAGGCCTTGTGGTCAGAATGTCAATCCCGGTTTTGCCTTGAAGCAAAACAATGCCCCAACTTCTGGGATGATGATCTGGGGAGCCATCACATACAACAGTCGATTACCCCTAGTAGTGATACAAGAGACACTACCAGGTCAGCGATATGTAGGACATCTTGTGACCACGTGTTGGCTCTCAATGCAGGGCTTCCAACTGACTTTTTTTTAGCATGACAATGCTTGCCCACACATAGCAAAGGTATGTCTCTGGTGGATTGCAACACTTCCTTGGCCTGTCCGGTTGCCAAATTTATTGCAAATCAAGCAGTGTGAGACCAGCTGGTATGCCAACTTTGACAGCCTGAGTGTGGAGGATCTATAAGCCCAGCTGCAACCTCTTAGGGTAAATGTGCCACAGGATACCAGACAGAACCTGTATGCCTCCGATGCCCAAATGCCAATTATAAATCAAAACATAAATATACAGTACCCAGCACATGTAATGTATATCCAAACTGTATGTTATCTTTGAAGCATGTCATGTTTGACTCATGTGACACCTTTCAGTCAGGTGATTTGAATGCCAAATATGTGCCAACCTACCTGATGCTTCTATACCAGAATGGAAGCAAGTTACTACTTTTATCATCCAAAATAAATTGAAATCTTCCAAAAAGACAGTAGACTGTTGGAGCACTAAAACGGGACCTCATGGTGTAATGCATTCCATGCAGACTTCAAACATTATTTTAAAATACTTTGCCAAACACACAAGTCCCTAGACTAGGGGTCAGCTGACCGAACGCGATGACGTCATATCATACGTAATGACGCCGCTTGTTGGCGGAAGTGGTGTACTGTCTTTCACCGGAAAGTTCACGGAGAGCTTCATTTCTGGCAGTGACAAAGCGGTGAATGATGCTTGCGAGACATTACTACAGAGTTCTTCTCCTGGACACTTTGGGTAGCAGCAAACACATAAAACAAATAGACAAAAAGCGCATGTGGACTGTTCAAGGGATGGCTCGAAGCTGCTGGTCACTGGCCACTGATTTTACCCAAACTTTTACCTACAGCTGTTACAAAGTTTTTACCCATCTGTCTCCATTTAATAAGATAAAGCCTGTCTCTGGACTGGACTCAATTCTGACAGGTGTGAGATGGTCCGTGGTCCGAGGTAACTATCTCTCTCTGTAACTCTCTCTCTTTCTTTCTTTCTTTCTTTCTCGCTTTCTCTCTCTCTCTCTCTCTCTCTCTCTCTCTCTCTCTCTCTCTCTCTCTCTCTCTGTCTCTCACTCTAACTCTCTCCCT